>JAVQJF010085049.1:0-22307 GCA_036023855.1 Gadopsis marmoratus | reverse complement strand
GCATTCTATTCTGTAAAGCACTTGGTGCATTTAATATCTTTGTTGTAAAGCACTTTGAACTGCATTTCTTGTATGAAAGGTGCTATATAAATAAAGTTTATTATTATTATTATTATTATACATATAGAGTTGGATTAGACTTGCTCTATATTAACAAGTGCTATGAGATAACTCTGTTATGATATAGCGCTATAAAAATAAAATTGAATTTAATTGAATTAATTTCTGCCTGTATGAATATTCAGGAACAAAGACATTGATGTTTACCTTAATTGTAATAATCCCACTCTGACAGGAATGATTAATTAGATTATATTGTTCAGCGAAATCAAGATACCTTAATCAGATGTTTTTCATTTTTTTCTAAAGAATTATGCAGAGTTTTAGCTATAAAATGTCTTATCTGGTGTTATTTTAATAAATGTAGTTTTATTACTACACAGATATAACAGTAGAAACACCCTAATGTTATTAAATTGTCGTTCTTATATCTTAAGCTTTCACTCATTGTTTATGTTATTAATTTCTCTTGTCATATTTAATTGCACTTTTCTTATTTCCCTATTGTCCCCTTGCTTTCTGTGTACCCCTCCTGCTGCACAAAAAAGTGACCTAACAAACTCTCCATGTGAGTAGTGATATTGGAAAATGGACTTTACTTATATAGCACTTTTCAATCTTAATGGTTCCCAAAGCACTTTACAGAGTGGTGGCATTTACCCGGTCACACACCCATGGTGAATGAGCAGCCATCAGGAGCAACTTTGCGTGCCTTTCAGTGCCTTGGCCAAGGACACTTCGACATGTAGACAGGAGGAACCGGTGATCGAACCCCAAACTGACATGCTCTACCTCCTGAGCCCCTGTTCATCACGACAGTGTTAAATTGACAGGTGGGCTCTGGGAAATGTGCAGAAACACTGCAGCAAAGAGCAAGAAAGAAGGACACTAAATCAATTTGGTGACTAACAGCATAATCTCACCTATCCAAAACAAAAACAAAAAATAATAAACCCTGAGGCCAGCATAGAGTGGATGTGGTCTGGACTCTTTGGAGGAGAATATCCACCATGTGATCCAGGTTCACTCATACCCTTGAGGACTTTGGGACGGAGAAGGCAGTGTTGATTTTGTTAGTACTGAATTCAGAGGTGTCGCCACAATTTTTGGGGCCCCGTGAAAGAAAACCTACTGGGCCCCTAAAATAGAAATCAAAATGTTTGAGATTAAAATAACGTCCTAAAAATGTGTTATTAAAAGTACTATCACATTCTGCTGCTCTATACTAAATCGTGCAGATCCTAGTTTCGATCTTCATCCTTTGCCTATATTAACAGTATTAACATTTTTTGTTTGTAATGTTTTCAATAGCTGCTTGTGTGATGAGATTTAGGATGCTTTATTATAAATAACTTCTCAACTGGTGATAGTTTAATGAACAATATGTTAAGTTTTAATTTTAGTTTACGGTAGCTAGCTAACAAATAACACTCAAATATTGGGGACTACAGTTATAATATCTAAATAAGCGCTAATTAGCTAGTCATATCTGGTGGTAGCTCACCATCATGTTAATAATTACTGCTCTGTCCAAGCCAAGTGAGTCTAATAAGTACCTGCAGCTCTGATTATATGTTTACATTTTCATCACATATTTCTTTTTGTACATATTTCTTTTATTATAAACATAAACAACATTTAGGGGCCCCTATCAAGCTGGGGACCTATGAAACATCCAGGTTTACTGCCCCCTTTACAACACCCCTGACTGATTTCATGAATATAGTCCAAACACTCTAATGCCCAAGACTTGTCATTTTTTCCAAGTTCATTTTCTGATCCTCTCCCACAAACGTCCTTGTATGTGACTCCTACGAAACACCCTGCCCTACTCCACTCCACCTCCCAGGAGTCTAATCAGGCTCTCTCTACTTAGGACCTGGGCTCTGTTTGTGGCAGTAAAACATCCAGGTTAGCCAGTGTAGGTGAGGTCTGGATCCATTCCTCACTAAGAATGTCTTCTAGTTTATCTCTGGCCTTTTTCCCTGAAGCTTTTATTACAGATCATGCAGTAGCTGCACCCACAGGGAATAGTCACTGGACCCTTCAGTGGGTCCAGACAGATTGAACACTAGAGTTTATCCTGGTCCATTCCTCGCTGCAACCTATTAGTGCTCAAAAAGTTTCACTTTCTGAAAAAGGATAAAGCTGGGAACTTACTATTGTTTTTGTTAATGTTAACATCGGTACCATTGCTATTACTATTGCTTTACAACTGTATGTGGAATTGTACAGTGTTACTGTGTGTTCTCTTTCTTCCTGCTCTCACTTTCTCACTCTACCGCCCCCCACCCCCCTCAGTCCAAGCGGTCAAGGCAGATGACCGCTGATAATTTTGTAATGATATGGCGCTATACAGGTAAGACTGAATTGAACTGAACTTATTCTAACCAAAACTGAGTTCCCTTTTTTGTGCTCACTAACTGATAAGCATTGGATGGGGCGTGACAGTGCTTGCATTTCACAGCATGTTGGTTACATATGCGTACACCTGTGTAAACCTGCAGATCTGTGAAGGGGACACGAAGCAGGAAGCACGTGGACTGAAATGGTCTGGCTGTCGCATACTTACAAAGGGGTTAAGCTTTGTATCATGAGTCATGCTTTGATACATTCCAGGAAGAGGAGCCGTTCAAGCAAGTCGGTGAGTTTGAGACATCAGAGTATATCAATTCCACCTAACAATACTTCCTGCTCACTATACAAAGCCTAAGCTCAGATAATAAATCAGTTTGTGCTGATGTGTTGACCTAGTCCACGCACCCTTTATTACACTTTGGATTGTTTGGAGCAGCTGTGTGACAGTCATTTCATGGATTATGAGCAGTGTCTTGACCTGTTCATGTAGAAAAGAAACAGGCGGTGTTGGTGGTGTTAGTGACCTGCCTTTGAACTTTTCATATTTTCCAGGGTTTATTACCGCACGAGGGACAGGGAAACAGGTTTTTGCAGTATTGGTATAACATATTTAAAGTGGACCAGTTGTTAAAACAAGTAATATGTAGCAGAGTGCACATTGAGGTGATAAAACACAGAATTGTTTGGCGGGTTTTGAAAATACACTCTTAGAGCCCTTACCTTTAGAGCGATTGCAAATTTGCATTTTCTGCGCATCGAGTTCAGCATATCAACCTGTCAAGAAAGTATGGAGTTCTGAAGTCAGAACTCAAATAAATGTTTCACGTGTGGCTGTAATTATCTTCTGTAGGAAAGGAGCCAGTCAGTAAAGGAGCAGATGAAAATACAGTATCCACTTTACTCTTCAGAGTGGTTGGGTTTGTCGTTCATGTAATTTGTTCACCGCCAGGTGTCGCACTTGGCTTAGTTTTTTTCCCTGTTACAGTTCTACAGCTTTTTCACAGCAGACATTTTGACTTTAATAGCAGGACTGTGAAGCAGGTAGGTATACAGTATAAGCAAAGTTGTGATACTGGTGAAAAAGCTTTCACTCTCAGGGTGATTTGTGGTCTACTCTGCCATTTTGCTTGCTCCTCTATTGCTGCTTTGACACCAAGCTATGCTGAGTGTAATCTCTGTTTGCACATTAGGCTTTGATGCCCTGAATAAATTAACCGATACAAACTGCTGTGTTTGTTGTGCACCAAGCCAAATGTCCTGTAGCTCTTTTATCCGTGTTCATATTGGGGCAGGATGACCCTCTCCTGTTTTTTCCTTTTCTTTAAATTTCTTTGCTTTGTTGTTTATTAAATCTTGCCAGCTCCTTACATTGTTGGGTGTTGGGTTAGATGCAGCCTCAGATTTCCCCTAGGGACAACAGGTGAAAATTACAGGGAGCTTCTAGTTTTATCAGCTGAAGAATATATTTGTTTAGCACTTTTCCTATCAAATACAAACACTTCACTTCACTCTCTGTCTTGGATTTTTTGTCGGCTCATTTTGAGCTAACAAGACACCAAATACACTGCTGATCGGTGTGCCAGAAAATCTCCATCACATCACTTTGATAAGACTGCCAGGCCATTAACAAAATAAATGAGAAATTTTGTTTTCATTCTATGATTCTTATGTTTAATGCTCAATAAACTAATACTCTAATACATAATAACAGCGCTGGACTGGACGATGGGCAGATTCATTAACCACTGGCAGTTCAATCGGGTGTGTTCAGATAGTAGTTGCTAATCAGTTAAACAGAGATGAGGAGCAAGCTACAAATGTATGCTAAGCTCACTTCTTTCTTACCCTAACCCCCAGATTCATTTATTTTCAATCTTGTAGTGTTCAGCCCCAACTGACGCTGACTCAAGCGACGTCACTTGAGGACATTTATCGGAACACAACGTTTTTCACATATGCCCAACTTTTTGTCTTTCAACAACATTGTGCTATCTCTCACATCCAAAATTAATTACTAATACTGACATCATTTGAGAGCAAAATTCTAGAAAATTTCCAATTATTAACTTGATGTTTTTAGTCATGATAGCAACATGTCTCTGAATGGCAATGCCAGTATGATGGTTGGTCAGTCCACCACTTTGGTCCAGATTGAAATATCTCACCTATTATAGATGGATTGCCATCAAATTTTGTACAGACATTCACAGTGCCCAGAAGATAAAGCTTACTGACTTTGGTGAACCCATGCCTTTTTCTCTAGCGCCACCATGAGGTGGCATTAATAAATAAACCTACTTAGCATCAGCATGTTAGTTTTATCATTTTGAGCATGCCGTTAGCATTCAGCTCCAAGCACTGCTATGCCTAAGTATGGCCTCACAGAACCATTAACATGGCTACAAACTCTTAATTGACGTATTTATGACACCTGGCAGGCTCTGTACCATTTCCTCTAGGTTCCCCTCAAAGGTTTCTGTGAACAGGATTATTACTGGGAGTTTCCAGTACAGGCATTAATGTGCACATAAAAGCATTTCCATATAGAGAATACAACCTCTCTAAATATCAAAATACATACATATAACTATTCCTATTAATGCATATATTGAAGGAACTGGTGGGTTGTGATTGTATCTTATATTACATGTGACATTGTGTACTCTAGGTTACTGTTGTTTCCTGGTCATTGCATTGACAGAAATGTCAGCATTAATTTAATTTGTCTGCCATTGACAAGTTACATTGACATTTGGCTTGATGTATACTGTACAATATTTGGAGTGTTGTGTTCTGGTCTGTCATATGGAATACATGAGACTAATGAATTTAACAGCAACATCTGTTCCATTTTCCAGAAAATGTCCCTGTTACTTTGTATAATCCACAGAACAGTTCATATGAAATTCCTTTTGAGTGAGAAAAAACAAATAGTCCGTGTGAAAACCGTTTAAAGAGATCTGTGGAAATTGTATTCAACCATGTGGTATTGATTCTTTGCTTTACTCATGTCCAACAAATACTCCAGATGGACAAGTATGTCTAAAATGTATTTACACAATAATTTAGGTGGCCATATGCTCTCACTCTACCCCGCTTGCTCATGGTTGGGGCTATACATATAGGTGGTCTAGACTTGCTCTGTATTAACAAGTGCTATGAGAAATCTCTGCTATGATGTAGTGGTATATAATTAAAATTGAATTCAATATGTGTTTGTAAAACACAAATACAGGTAGGAAGTTTGGCTTATTTTGTTAAATGAGAAATGTTTGTGGGAAAGACATGTCCATAAGCTCCAAAAAAAATAAAAAAGACTTTATTATACTGACCTAATCATGTTAAATTAGAATCAACACGATCATACATAAAATGGAGAGGCAATAAAAGATTGCTAAAATGTGCCCTTGGCCTTTATTAAACATCCGCACAATAAAATACAGTCATATGAGAGAGACCAAACTGTTGCTGGTTCTAACAGTTCTACTACCGCCATTCATTCAGTAGTAAAAAGACATTATCTGTATACAGATGCAGCATTAAGGGGATAGAGTAACAGTCAGAACAGGAATGTGTCAGTTTTGGCTTTGCAGATATCCTTAACCTGGTGATGAAGATGAAGAAGAAAAAAAAAAGTCTTTGGGTTCATTGTAAATAACCAGTGTCTCACACACAATTCTAATTTTTATGACTTATGGTGTACATGAAATTTAAATTCCAAGAATTATTAAAAAAAACAAAAAGAAGAGAACTACACAGGCATAATCAAATGACGATAAACCAATACCTCCTTGCTGTGTTTCTTTCAGTTAGAAGTAGCACTTGTATTTACATTCTGCAAATTGTAAAAAAAAAATAAAAATAAATTTGCAAGTTCCCTATAAAGTGTGTTTATAGTACCATAAACATAAATAAGGTGAGGTCCGGAAGATTTTAAGGCTGAAACAAAGTTTCTGCAACACTCTAAAAAGGCACATGGGACATTTGATACAGCAGAGGAAAAAAATGAACAACTTATTTTTAAATTAACACACACATCCTACCACCTTGCATAGCCTGGTATAACATCTCATCATTAACTATAATAAAACATTAAAAAAACGATGCCTTGACATGTTTAGCTTTAGCCCATTGTTTCAATGTGAAGGATAGTGTTTGTATTTGCATTTCAATGGACAAATAAAACGAGATATAGCTAACATCAAGTGCTCTGCAGACATTGGGCTAAAACTGTGAATGTCAAAAAGGATCATATTAAACAATGTTAGGGCTCCACATCCAGCTGCAGTTTTGAGCAGGGACAAAATTACTAAAAATAAGACATGTATTTTAAAAATCCTGAGTTAAACAACATTGTCAGTCACACAGTCTGTGAATGACCTCAAACCCTGTTAACGGTGGTTGTCTCTTCAGGGGGGCTTTTTTATTGCATTTGCATTTCAACAAAGAGTCTGTGCATAGACGAAGAACTGGAGGCAGTGAGGTCAGGGTCACTCGAGCAGAAACACATTCAGTAGAGCATCATTTCTGCACATCAGGTGAACACACTGGTGGTTACCCAAGCCTCTCATTTCTAAATGTTGCGCAACTGTAGGAGCACTTCTTTTCTGTTATTACCTTCTAAAAGGGTACTTGAATACCCCAAAAGCAAGAGGCCCACTTAAACTGTAATTTCTGTGCAGAGATTCTGATGTTGACCATTTAAGCAGCAACTCCACACAACAAGGAAGATAAACAATGTGCTCCTTGCCAAACATTTACAACCCCTCTCACTAGAGTTTTGCTCCATCTCCCACTCAGCTCTTGTCAGATGTTTTCGGCCTCTCTCTGGGGAACCTCCCTGATGCTGTCCTGGGGTCCACCACGGGCCTGCGGGCGCCGTCGAATGCTCCGCCCAGACGAGATGAGGTCGGCGTAGCCACGGGAGTGAGAGAAGGCATAGGCGGAGCGGCGGGAACGCTGGCCACGCGGGAAGGCTGACGGCTTTTTCTTTTTCTCCTGTTCCATCTCCATCTCATACTTCTTCCTGTTTCTCTGGACCTGGGGAACGATGGACAGTAACACTAGAGAAATACTGCTGTGCCATTTCCCCATTTCATCCTATGCGAAAAGACACTATTTCAGCTAATTACAAGACAAGTCATTTTGTAAGTCATGAGGGGAAAAAAATTTAAATTTTAAACTTAAGTTGCAGTTTTCTAGCAGAAATTGGCTTCCATAAACCATATGATTATCTTGCTATATATTTGATACATTTCTTTATCTAACTTGTTTGATGTGTTTACCAGCAACTGCTGTTGCATCTAGAATAACCATACTATAATCATTTTCCTTTTTTGACATCACACACACACACACACACACACTGATCCTTGTGTAAAGTATTAAGAATATGGTATGTCCCATCTACTTTCTTTATATTGATGATTCTTCACGCAGCCCTAGCAGCAGGTTGATAGGTTGAATGGTGGAAGTCTCACCTTGTCTCCTACAGAGGGCCAGATGGTTTTATGGAGGAACTGGATGCAGATGACGGGCAGCAGGCTGATGCCCACAGTCAGGATGATGGTTAACCACAGGTAGGGCTGACGCAGAGCGTTCGATGCTACACCTACAAACAGACAGTAGTGAAAAAGGTAGGGTTTGATGTTCAAGGGTTGATCCCCACCTCCTCCTGTTCACATGTTGAAGTGTCCTTAGGCAAGACACTCTGAATGGTTGGCCAGCACTCTGTGCGGTAGCTGACTGGCTTCGGTGTGCGAGTGTGTGTGTATATGGGTAAATGAGTGGCAAAAACCTTAATGTAACCTTAAAGTACAGCCATTTTGCTGACTGTCTGCTGGAGCATTAAAAAAATAAATTAAAAACAAATCTGTATCCATAACAACTAGTGGAGAAGTATACTATGAGTCCCAAAGAGCAGTGCTTTAAGAAACATCCAATGGCGAGCTTCAAATTCAGTTGCTGTGCAACTAATGCTCAAACTCAATGAAGAGTTGAGCTTCATAGAAGTAGAATACATTACATATTTTGGGTTGTGGAGCAATTCAGCTACAACTCTGATTTCAGAGCTCCTCATAGAAACAGCTGCTGAGACTTGTGTACTGTAGTATTTAAAGCCAGTCTACATGCTCCACTAAAAGCTGTTAATTTTGCCCCGCTGAAATGACAGCTGTGGCTGGCAGATCAGCTAGCTAAATAAGTCAGCGTTAGCTTATTAAAAAAAAAAAAGGGGTCATATCCCATGTACACAAATGATATAATGCTAAAAGACTGATGGTAAAGCTACATGCGTTATAGAAAAATGTCAAATCTGACTATTATTTCATTCTAACATAAGCCTAAATACTTGGATTACCATAAGTGGACAAGCAAAAAATAGGTTAGAGTCATGCTTTGTTTGTAAAATCAGTATTTAGGTTAACAGCAACACAACACTCGGGTGTGCCCAAATCAAATTAAGAGAAGGACAGAGATGCTAATGTTATCTACATTATGAAATGGTATTCAAGACCAGAAACCTCACAGGGTATGCATCAGTCCTGAAGAGTGCTTCTAAAGCGTGTTTTAAAGTCAGTTCATAAAAAAAAAAAGCGTTCTGAGATATTATGTTCACAAGTATGGGACGGATGGCTGAAATGACAATGCCATTACTCTCTGACTTTTGATACAAGGCATCTCTCTTACTACAGCCTGGTGCACACCTCTTCAGTATGTGGAGAAATCCAAAGCTTGACCAGTCTTTGCTACGGTTGCTAAGCTATGACTTGACTATTGCTGTTCAGCAGAGGGGTTTAGTGAACAATAAATTGCCAAGGAAACTCATGGGGCGCCTGTGTTTGGGAACACTGAGGTTTACAATAAAAAAGGAAACTTTCAGTTGCAAATAAAGCCCGCTGACTGTGTCACATTGGTGAACTGACCGGTGAAGGTGAACGATGAGGGGAAGAGGACGTGGATCCCAGCACTGTGGATGTCAAACATGATGCCGAAGTAGATAGCTATGCTGCCCAAAACCGCAAAGCAGTTGACGAAGGTCCAGTAGGAGGTATCCAGAGAGATCTGACAAACATGGTGGAGGAGATAAAGGTCAGCAGGTCATTCACATAATATCAAGTCAGTTCCAATTTTCCTCATATTTCTCAATAATGGCTATTCCAATATATATTCTGGATTTCAGTGCTTCAAGTGAGAAAATATTTATTTTACTGTTAGTTACTTAAAGCTAATACTCTTCCATTCATGAACAAGGAAAGATACAGAGTGTATTTCTTAAGGGCTGCTAGAAAATACTAATGTGCAGCAAACCTGCAGGTTGACTGTAAAAACGAGCGATGAAGCGGTGACAACGGCAAAGGACTGATAGTCAGATGGGGCTTCACCGTCCTGCCCCATGGTCTGTAGGAAGGCTCCATAGGGGATGAAGAAGATTGTGAGTGAGACAAAGATGCCATGGAACAAGCTGATGAAGAAGTTCCTATAGTTGAACAATGTCCCCTGCTGGCCGGGCAGGTAGAGCTTGGGGAATTTCAGGCTCAGTTTGTCGTTAACGTCCTGCAGTAGGAGGAAGAGGAGGAATTAGTTAACAGTTTTGGTGTTATCTTATTGAGCAGAAGTAGTATGTATGGCTCTGGAAAAAATTAAGAGACCACTGCAAAATTATCAGTTCTCCAGTTACACTATTTATAGGTATGTTTTTGAGTAAAATGAACTTTAGAAAATTTGGAGTGGTCTCTTTTTCCCCAGAGCTGCATATATCCTAGAATTCAATTCAAATTTTATTTATATAGCGCTATATCACAACAGGCGGCTGTGACTGAGAGGGTAGTGCCCCCAGGGCTGGTGGTTCGATCCCAGCTCCTCCTGCCCACATGTCAAAGTGTCCCTTGGCAAGACACTGAACCCAGAGTTCATGGAGGCCAGCATGGCAACTGCGTCCCCATCGGTGTGAGAATGTGGTGTGAATGTATGTTTGTCTCCCCTAAATATGTGTTCGTCTGCCCTGTGATTGACTGGCGACCAGTCCAGTGTGTTCCCCTGCCTCTAGCCTAACGTTAGCTGGGATTGGCACCAGCTAACGTGGTATGGAAAATGAATGAATGAATGAATATTTCACAACAATGTTATCTCATCCAAGTCTATGTACAGAGACCCAACAATTCCCACCATAAGCAAACACTAAGCAAGGAAAAACTCCCTTTTAACAGGAAGAAACCTCGTGCAGAACCAGACTCTGGGTGGGCGGTCATCTGCCTCGACTGTGGTCATAGTTATAATTGAAAGCGTAGAGAGTCTGGAAATCTTTTGTTCAGGTATCATGAAAGTGCTTGAATTTCTCTTAAAAAAGACGTATGAACCCTTTTTACATCTTTTGAATAAGTCCCAGTCCAAACATTCCACTTTCTTTACTCTGTAAATACACTGCAAAGTAAAGAGTACAGTTGAAATAGTACAGGTTGATGTGAAAGTTAATGTGTAAGATATAAGACGCAGATTGCTGTGCTAGGAGTTGATTTAAAAAAATAATTATATATACATGTATCTGCTATGAGATAACATTGTTGGGATATGGCACTATATAAATAAAAATGGATTTGAATGGAACACCAGGACACAAACTAATATGGAGGACAGAATTGTTTAATTTCAAAGATTTTTGGTTTCCATGAGTGATAGTGACGATGATGAAACACCTGATGACGTTGAAAAAATCTAACATTTTCTCAATTAGTATATTCGTATTCAAGTATATTCCTAACCTTGAAAATATGATTAATTAAAAACAAAGACAAAAAAAACCTTTTCCAAATTTTCAAGACTTTGTGTGAACCCTATACCTGCCAATCACCTTTTCCTGTACCATTCTGTCGGTCTACAACAAAGCCTGTTTTTACCTGGTCAAGAAGTCCAACTAGTAGAACAGGTAAGCTGCTGTAACAGAGATTGTAAAGAGTGATGAACCAGTCTTCATAGGCAACCTGCAGACAGAAAAACATTTTTTCAGTGTCAGGTGGGGAGAGTAATCGGATGTATGCTAGGATGAGGCTACGTGACATTGGTCCGACAATGCCTGCCCAGACAGATGTGGAAATGCTGCCGTGCTGCTGACCTGTGAGGAGTAACCGCTGAAAAAGGAGTACCAGAAGTGGATCAGTGTGAAGGCAAAGTTCTTGAAGAAGAAGAAACGCAGGAACTTGCACATTCGGATGTAGGACCAGCGACCGTGCACCAGCAGGAGGCGCTCTAGGTAACGGAACTGAGCAAAGGCGTAATCGCTGGACATGACGGCCTGCATCCCCTCCTGACCACTGATGCCCACACCAATGTCTGCAGCTGGAGGGACAGGATGGTGAAGGAGATTAGAGCACATTTGCTGCAACGTGTTACATGCAATAGAAATGGTGTCCTTTAACCTGAACAGAGATCAGCCATGTTCTTACTTTTGATCATGTTGACGTCATTGGCTCCGTCTCCGATGGACAGTGTCACAGCCTTCTTGTACTTCTTCACCAAACCCACCACGTGAGCCTTCTGCTTGGGTGTCACGCGACAGCAGATGACTGCCTCACACTCACAGGCCATGTCCACAAAGTCATTCTGCAGAGACATTTCCCCGTATTTACTCTCACGTAAACCATCATACAATGCACCGTCTGTGCAAACACATCTCACTCTTATACTCATCTGAAATCTTTCATTTATTTCATTGTACCTGTCTCATCTCCTTCTCCCAGTCGTTCATAGGCTGTCCGTCCTGAGGGCTGCTGGGAGGCGGTCGTTTTCCCAGACGACGAAGACGCAGACGACGGCGTTTCTTCTTCTTTTCGTACAGAATCTCGTTCTGGAAAAATGAACACAATTTATATTTAAAAAAAGACACAGCACAACCAACTATGCTGGCTGCATTTCTAAACTAATTAAGAATTTTTCAGCATTTTAAAAACCGTGTTAATCTTGAATGGAACGCACCAGCCATCCTCCAGTGATGATGAGAGCGTTTTTGCCCGGCTCAGAGAAGAAAGGCTCCGCAGGTTTCTTTTTGCCCCGAAGGACAACTGAAGGCTCATTTCTCCTGTTGCCCTGACGAATCCTCAGCTTCTCGCTGGAGACACAGGAACAACAGACCAGCTCTTACACAACAGTATGTGACAGACTTAGATGCTCGTGTGCTGTTGAGGTCCAACATAAAACAGGGAGGGACTGGTATTCATGTTAGGTAGAGGCAGGTTGATTTCACCAGTGATTAATGTGAAAATGTTTTGATGATGAAATATTGAGATTGAGATTTGTTTTACTAAAAACAGAGATTTGAGATTAAGATTCCAGACATTACATTGATCAAAAGGTCAGAAAGTCTTTATCGTCCCCGAAGGGAAAATTGGGCTACAGCCATAAAATGCGGCACAAAAAACAACATCAACACAAAAAGACAAGACAACAGATAGACAGAAGTATGGAGAGAAGTATAGTTAGTAGCAGTCACAGGTTATTTAGCAGGCTCAAGACAGTGGGAACAAAATAATTCTTGTGCCCGTTTGTGGAGCACCTCTGCACATAGTATCTACGTCCTGGTGAGAGTAACCGGAACTCCTCCTGCAGCGAATGGCAAGGGTCGGCAATAATTCGTTGAGCCTTACTCATGCACCCGGCCTTATGTAGGTGAGAAAGACTGTCTAGTGTAGTGTCTAGTGTAGTGCCAGCAATTTTGCTGCACACCTTCACAACTGCCTGCAGTCTATTTCTGTCTCAGTCTGAGTGACCCGTACCAACTGATAAAGGAAAAAGGAAAAATAGATTCAATAAAACAAGAATAATTATTTTCAAAAAAGTATTGTCAACATTAAAACTCTTCAATTTCCTATAAAAATACAGACGGTGTGCCATGTACACATCACGTCCACATGGGGTTCAAAGGTCAGTTTATCATCGATCCAAATGCCAAGGTACATGTATTGCTCAGAAGTTCTACAGCTTGGTTGTTGATGAGTACAGGAGGAATGTCCAATGGATTCCTTCAAAGTATATGGACATTTCTTTAGTATTGACCACGTTGATATCTAAAAAAGAAGACTTGCACCAGTCCATAAATTCCGCCACCACTAGACCATGGTTAAGATCAGCGTGGCTAGGGAGTGACACAATAACTGAATCGTCCGCAAACTTAATGATATGGCACCCCAAGTGTTGACTCCGACACATATTAGTGTACAATACAAACCTTTAATGAAACTAATATGTTTCTGATTAATTAAATTCTTTACTGATTTGGAGACCCAAGGTTTATTATTAGGATAAATGAGGAATGATGGAAAAGAGCAACTTCTGATGCACAACATAAACACTACTTAATCTTAATTTTTTATATTACTGTTGTAGGCTGTGACATTTTAAAATCAACTCACTTGACATCCTCTCCGTAGTGGATCTGCATATCGTCTGTCAAAAGTGAACAAGAATATCCAATGTTCTCTGCCGTTTCTGAGAAGATAAAAACACATTAAATGTATATGGAGAAAGCATGGAACAAGCCTTCATAATGTCAGAGCTGTTACAGCAGTAGGACAATGTTCTGATTTTGCTGATTAAATGTGACCCGAAAGGAAAATATCTAATAACTGCACAACGATACGATTGGTAATTGTAAGTGTTTTTCCAGTGTTCCCTTCCCATGTACCAAATTAAGGAAGAAGCTAACTAACTCAATTTTAATATAATCCATTAACAGCAACATTAAGTAATTTCATTCATAAATCCAAAAATACACTTTAACCATTGGTGTTTTTTTCCCTCCATTGAGACACGTAGCTATGTTGGTTCTTATTGGTTTGACAGTAAGACTCCTCCCTGTAGTCTGAGGTGATCGTACCTTTCTTATCTCCAGTCAAGACCCAGATCTTGATGTCGGCCTTGGCCAGTGTGGCGATGGTCTCTGGCACTCCGTCCTGTAATTTGTCCTCAATGGCTGTCGCCCCAATTAGCTGGACAGAGGGATACAGCTGGGGCTTATTTTTTTTCAACTTTGACAGAATTTAAGTAAAAAACATCTCCAGACTTTCAGGGAAGAGTAAAGGGCATGAAACATTTGACTGGTTTCTCTGGTGTTAAAAGGGAACAGAGTAAGAGCTGCTGATTCTGCTAAAGACTAGCCAGAGTCCCTTCAAAGTCAATAGAAAAAAACAGTTGGATTTTATTTAAAGAAGTCAAAATTAATTAGCTATTGTTTGTTGTTTTTAGAAAAAATAAAAAGTGGGTGTCTCTTACCATATATGTTTTCCATAGTTCCCAAATAATACACTGCCTGCTCGGTTCAAATTGTCAGCAGCATTATTTACTAAACCCTATAATTTGTTGTTTCATAATTTCTACTGTTATGGTCATTTCCAGATTCGAGTGCATGTCAGAGACGCCCCAGTTTAACCAATAGAAACTCTAGTTTTGATAACCATAAAAGTTCCTTCTTGATTTGCCACACTAAAATTTAGTTGTTTTCCACTCACCGTTAGGTTGCTCTCGATCTGCTCATACACACGGTCAAGGGCACCTTCTCTGTCAACCATGGTCACCTGGGCTTCTTTGTGTATCTTGGACCAGGCTTCCCAGTCGCTTTTGCTGATGTCTTTGTAACACAGGCACAGAGTCCGCAAGGTCGCATTGGCAAAGATCTGAAGCACAAAACACAGACCACGTTTCCTTCCACAGAAACAAGAGAAAAACAGCAGGATATATGCATGTTATTGTTTCTACACATCTGCTGTGCCAAGACAGTGTATAGAGCAGGGAAATACAACAGTGCAAATGACAATAAAAGGCATGCAAACTTACATCCAGAGCTGTCTGGGTAGTTTCTTTGTGATTGGAGTTTGGGGAAAGTCGCTCATAAATGACAGTGTCGGCTCCTTTACAGTACAGACGAATGCGACCGTCAGGAAACTTCACTGAAAGAGAGAGAAGAAACGGTCTGTAGGATCAATTAATTGTTGGTCTATTAAGGCATTAAGAGTATTGCCAGACCTATCCTTTATTCATTTTCAATTATATTTTTACATTTCATTAAGGAGACATGTTGACTGACTTCTCATGTGAAATGACTGAAGCTCCCTTCTAGATGTGTTGCCTTTTGGTCAGACTACTTAACAGAAATAATAAGTGACATGCTAGCTGCTGAAAACCTGTTAATACAACTACTGTAAAGCAACAGAACCAGAAAATACATGTGTATGTATGTGTAATGGTATGTGTGTGTCCATGCACTCGTACAGATGATAGACATGCGCTTGCGGTCGGAGTTGAAGTCGAGCAGCGCCAGCATTTCGTAGGTTGTCTCCTGATCCATCTCCTTGATGGTGATGGTGTCCTGCGTACGGGACAGAAACACAAAGCCGAAGTTCCTGGCTGCCGTCACCAGGGCACCCTCATCAGGAGATGCTGCTTGGTACACCAGATCGCCTGAGAGAAAGATGCATGAAGTCGTGTCCAATGCAATGACTGCAGTTTCTCCTTCATAGTAAAGTTTGTTCATAAAGCACAGACAACTATCCAACTTAATCCCACATATAAAATCTTTCAGAGCAAAAGGTTAAGTACTGGCCAAAAACAGAGCTGTACTCTTGTATGGTGGAATGTACACCTATCAGCCATAACATTATGACCACCTGCCTAATATTGTGTTGGTCTCCCTTTTGCCGCCAAAACAGCTCTGATTGACGAGGCATGGACTCCACTAGCCCTCTGAAGGTGTGCTGTGGTATATGGCACCAAGATATTAGCAGCAGATCCTTCAAGTCCTGCAAGTTGCGAGGTGGGGCTCCATGGATCCGACTCGTTTGCCCAGCACACCCCACAGATGCTCGATTGGATTGAGATTGGATGTCAAGTCAACACCTTGAACTCATCGTGTTCCTCAAACTATTTCTGAACCATTTTTGCAGTGTGGCAGGGTGCATTATCCTGCTGATAAAGGCCACAGCCATTAGGGAATACCTTTTCCATGAAGGTGTGTACTTGGTCTACAACAATATTTAGGTAGGTGGTACATGTCAAAGTAACATCCACATGAATGGCAGGAACCAAGCTGTCTCCGCAGAGCATTGCCCAAAGCATCACACTGCCACCACCAGCATGCCGTCTTCCCATAGTGCATCCTGGTGCCATGTCTTCCCCAGGTAAAAACACACACGCACCCGGCCATCCACATGATGTGAAAGAAATGTGATTCATCAGATTTGGCCCCCTTCTTCCATTGCTCCGTGGTCCAGTTTTGATGCTCACATGCCCACTGTAGGCGCTTTTGGCGGTGGACAGGGGTCAGCATGGGCACCCTGACCAGTCTGCGGCTACACAGCCCCATATGCAACAAACTGCAATGCTCTGTGTGACACCATTCTATCAAAACCAGCATTAACATTTTCAGCAATTTCAGCTACAGAAGCTCTTCTGTTAGATCGCACCACACGGGCCAGCCTTCGCTCCCCAAGCTCATCAATGAGCCTTGGCCTTCCATTACCCTATCGCAGGTTCACCAGTTTTCCTTCCTTGGACCACTTTTGGTAGGTACCGACCACTGCAGACCGAGAACACCCAACAAAAGCTGCAGTTTTGAAGATACTCTGACCCAGTCATCTAGGCATCCCAATCTGGCCCTTGTCAAAGTCGCTAATATCCTCCTGTTTGCCCACTTTTCCTGCTTCAAAACATTAACTTGGAGGAAATGTTCACTCGCTGCCTCGTATACCCCTCCTGTAGTATATTTTAAATTCACTGTACATGTAAACCCAAATAGGGACAAGAGCTGAAAATTAGTATTAACTATACACTCATGTTTCATGTTCTGACAATGCATTTTAACATAGTTCCAATACAAACTGACTGGCAAGTGCCGCAGCCTATCACAGTCAGCCATGGTGGTTTCCATTTACTCATCCCACCTTAGCGTCATTCAGGCTTCATACCTTTTGTCCAAACTAGGATTTTGTGATTACCTTCTTTGTGCTCCACCATGACGGTGTGGCAGAGAGAGAGCAGTTTGAAAAACTCTGTGGCATCTATATCCTTCCCGGATCGGACAACAGCAACTAGGCAATGATCCATGAACGGGAACTTTCTGTCAGCATACTGGTTCCAGCTCCAGTCCACCGGCTGACAAGAACACAGGAAAATGTTTTTTAAAACTAGAGATGATAAGTAATTATTTAACTGATCAAAAGCAATCATTTCAAATAATTTCTGTGGTTTTTCTTCTTTAGCTTAGCAGTTAAAAAAAAAACAATTTCAATCTATTGCACGTATTTTCATATTGCCTCTAATCGTACAATAACTGCTGTTATTTTATCAAAGTATTTCTGTAATCCTTCTAATCTACATACTTTGTGGATGATTACTAACTCTATTCATATTGTAATCATGTCATTAGAAGTAGTCCGTTACAGATTTTCAAAATCTGGCTCTATATTTAAATTCCTGCAGTTGTATCTTGGCCAAGAGAAAAAGAGATGTTTAATCTCAGTGTGTCACTTTTCTGGTTAAATAAAGTTATACATGTATACAATAAATAGAATATATGTACAGTACATGTCATATGCTCCAAATAAAGTAAAATTCAGTATTTGTGCAACAAATACAGATTCTTTCATAATCTGTATTGTGCAGTTATCAATCTGAAATAACTGCTTTAAGTTAATAATTGAGTATGTATCACTTTCCATATGTTTGGAATAAAATATAACTTGGATATGTCATTTTCTCCTACAAATAAAACATTCAATAAATCTCAAACTAATATTTTGTCACATTTTACATGCGAATCATCTTATTTTGGAACTAAAGTCTTCTTTTAAAGTAGCCGTTTTTGATATATTACCTTTCCTCTGTCCAGCGTCACCCCCTCAGCAGTGGTCGGGTCACCTGTGGAGAAGAGCAAAAAACTTGAATGACAAAACTGCAGGTCTACAGTACAGGGTACAGCGAGTTATAGCTGTAAAAAAATTACATAACACAGATGGTGGCAAAGAAAGAGAAACAGAGTTCATACATTAGACATTTTTGATGCAGATCTTTGTTTCTGCTGATTTACATGAAGTTGTATATGCTTTTTCATACCTGCCCTAACCAACCTGCATTAGCTCCCTCTTAGCTTCGGTGTTTGATTTTAGTTTTTTTTCCTTTTGTTTGTATCTGTGTGTGTGTGACTCAAATCCATTTGCAAACTTTAAATCTGTCTTTTTTAATCTTTTGTAGCCGTTACTCGCTCTGCTCTTCTCCACTACGTCCTGCAGCAGTGAACCAGTTTCCCCAAAGGGATCATTAAAAAACAAATTCTTCATCTTTCTGATAACACAATGCTGACAACACCTACAGGCAGAAATAAAATAAAAACTGCTTTAGATCCTGCATACACTGGTTGTATGTGTACTGGTTTCCTTCCTGTATCTTTCCATTTTTCCTCACCACTTATGTAACTAACCTGAGAACCAAAACAACTAAGATGTCAAACCGCATCATTAGGGTTGGGTGCAGATTTTTCATGTCTGAATGAACTAAAGCAGATCAGCACCGTAGTTGCGTCCAGCGATGTTGCACTTCTTGAACTGCATGATGTTCTGTGTCAGAGTTCCCGTCTTGTCAGAGAAGACGTACTCGATCTGACCGAGCTGCTCGTTAAGGGTGGTAGTTCGAGCCTGCACAGGGGCAAGAAATTATTTAATGAAAGTACAAGATGATGCAGAGGGAAAAAGATATCACTGAACTTTGGTCAAATGATAAGAGGTTGAAAATATAGAATGCCATTCGCTGATGAAGACAGTGAAGCTAATGAAAGCTCTGGAAAAAGCTGCCAAGTGGACCTTGACTTAAGATTTTGCTATTTTAATCAGAAAAAAGGCTTTGTTCTTTTAGCTGTTAAAAGTTACATCATTAGAAAATAAAATGTATTACCAGAATAGTGCATTTCATAATCAACCAGTTTAACTTTTTATTAAAAATGGACTGTATTTTCATCATTGTAGGCTATGTGTAGTACAACATACATGAATTTGAACTTACAATGACACATTGAAGTACATACAGTTATTGCAAGTTTTCATGGTATTTTAAAACTGATAAATGCCTTTTCAGCATGAAGTAATGCTCAAAATCAAACATTTTTGCAGATTATCTTTGCTATTATGTTCTGGTGTGTATAGATATATTCAATTTTATTTATTTAGCACCATATCATAACAGCGTTATCTCATAGCACTTGTTAATATCTAGACCAACTCCATATGTATAGACCCAACAATTCCAGCATGAGAAAGCGCTAGGCAAGAGCAGTAAGGAAAAACTGCCTTTTAACAGGCAGAAACCTCAAGCAGAACCAGGCTCTAGGTGGGCGGTCATCTGCCTCGACCGGTTGGGTAGAGAGAGAAAAGATATACAGTATATACAGTCAGGTCCATAAGTATTTGAACAGTGACACACGTTTTGTACTTTTGCCTCTGTACACCATCACAATGGATTTGAAATTAAGCAATCAAGATGTGATTGAAGAGTAGACTTTCAGCTTTAATTCAAAGGGTTTAACAAAAATATCACATTAACCGTTTAGGAATTACAGCCATTTTTGCACAGTCCCCCCATTTTCAGAGGCTCAAAACTAATTGGACAAACAAGGATTATTTTTAATACTTGGTTGAAAATTAAATGCAGTCAATGACTGCCTGAAGTCTGGAACCCATGGACATCACCAAATGCTGAGTTTCCTCCTTTAAGCCATACATATCCATGCCATAACACTACCTCCACCATGTTTCACAGATGATGTGGTATGCATTGGATCATAAGCCGCTCCTTTCTTTCTCCATACTACAAGTTGATGTTGGTTTCATCTGTCCAAAGAATCTTATTCCAGATTTCCAGAGGTTTTCTGTGCAAAGTCAAATCTGGCCTTTCTGTTCTTGAGTATTACCAGTCGTTTGCACCTGGTAAACCCTCTGTATTTACACTAATGAAGGCGTCTTTTGATTGTAGACTTTGATAATGATACCACTACCTCCTCGAGAGTGTTGTTGACTTTGATAGATGTTTTGAAGGGGTTTTCTTCACCAAGGAAAGAATTTTGCAATCATCCACTTAAGTCGTCTTCCGCGGTCTTCCAGGCCTTTTGGTGTTGCTGAGCACACCAGTGTATTCTTTTTTAAAAATGGTAAATGGTAAATGGACTCTTTCTTATATAGCGCTTTTCAACCGAACCGGTTCCCAAAGCGCTGTAACAGTAATCTAAGTTGAAGTTAAAATGTACCAGGTTGTTGATTTGGCCACTCCTAAGGTTTCTGCTATCTGTCTGATATGTTTGTTTTGTTTTTTCAGCCTAATGATGGCCTCCTTCACTTGTATCCACACCTCTTTGCACTCTTTGTGTTACATTTTGAATAAGGTCAGGAAGCTCAAAATAATTATGAAAGCAGTAGCAATGTACCTTAGCTGGTGTGTCTTTCTCTGAGAAATACATCTGGAGGTCCCAGTTGATGAACTTACTCTGGCCCAAACGAATCACCTCCACACTGAATATAAAAGCAGACAAGCAGGAGATTAAGTTTAATTTTGACAATTATTTTTTTGGAGGCAGAGCTCCTCTTTTACTACAATGTGTCAAAGCTCTGCAGGTTTTCCTTGTAACATTAGACTGAAGACAAGTGAAAACGTGACACAGAGTGGAGCAAACCAATACTTCGAAGCCGCTCTACTGCTCACTTGGTTTACTAGTTTCAGGTATGCTGACAGCAGTGCAGTTGGTCATGTTGAAAATCAAGAGTGTGTAAATTTTACTTAATTTGATTCAGAAACTTAGCCATCTTTCAGCCAGCTAATGCTTTAGTTTCTGTCTAGATCTGAAAGTTTATTTTTTAACTTCAACTCAGCAGCTGACAGGATTTGCTCAGCATTTTATTGCTCCGTTTGGTTGTAGATCTTGCGTCTGAATTGCGTCCAGAGGCATTTTTATGTGCATGCTGCTAAAGCTCCTTGGAAACTGAAAATGAACTGAGAGGTTACAGTCTAATTGGCATTAGGATACAAAGCCCTTATAAGTATAGATAGTGTTTTCCAAACTGCCAGGAGACAACATTCAATTCTCTAAGCCATGTTGATGACCCCTTTCCCTTAACATTTAACAGCCGTCAAAGAACAGTAGATAGAAATTGTTTCTTTTAACATTTTAGATGAAGGAGGAACATGGGATACACAACAAGAACAGGAGGACTGGAACGAGATCCTGAATTGAAGAAATAAATGAACAAAAAAGGAGAACATTAAACTATAATCGGTTTCCTGAGATTAGTAACAATTCCATTTCACCAATGTCTTTGTGTAGACAAAGTATAAGTAATAGAAGTTCTCTTTTCCATGGAGCATAGTTGACAGTGCCCATGAAAAAGGCCTGTAGTCAGGGACGGCTGGTATCAATGGGCTAAGAGGGCTCAGCCCTCCCTGTCCTTTACAATAAATACGATAAAATAATTGTAAAAAACCTTAAAACAGATCGTCTTCCATTTTGATGGGAGCTAGAGCAGCAACAGATCCAAATAGTCACAAGAAGAATGCAGGAAATAGAAAGAAAAACGCAGGATATATTGAAATGGGCTTATTTTTTACAGCCCCAACTCAGTGACATCAGCGTCCAATCAGATTCGTGTTAAGTGAGTGACAGGTGTCATGGCACGCCCCCTTGATTTGCTGGGCATTTGGGCTAAATTCATTCAGCCCAGAGACGCTGACTTTGGACCAATGACCGCCAGCGCGGCGCTGCAGTGCTGTGACAGAGTGAACAGACAGGGGGCGCAGGGTCCAAACCATGTTGACAGAACACAAAAAGACTAAATCATAAGTTGAAGCTGTCAGTAAAGCTGCTGTATCAA
>JAVQJF010085039.1:0-51930 GCA_036023855.1 Gadopsis marmoratus | reverse complement strand
GAGAGATGAGGAGGGGGGCTGATTGACAGAGACTGCAGAGTGAGGACTAAAGAGAAAGATGGAGACAAAGTGATTTAGAAAGAATGAAGAAAGACCTAAAACGATGGCAATGAAGAGTTGGCCGGGAGAGAGAGAAAAGAAGGCAAGGGGAGAAGAGAAGTGTTGTAAATCATCTATACTCGATCACTTAAGACTTTATGGGAGAGGCCAAGTGGAAAGCCGTCAGACTAGCCTACAAATGGTTCAGGGGGTGTTATAGACGTATACTCAATGTTTTTCACGGTGAAATGGGCTGAAGGCTATTTTATCTTTTGGGTTAAAAGTACAATATATTATAATCTCCAGAATACATAATGTTGAGGACACATCCATTACCCATAATCCGATGAAGTTGGCTTTCGTTTGTATCCAGTAATTAATTAATGGATTATGATTTTTTTCATTTACAGTTCCATTTCTTGCTTTAGAAAGTGTGTTGCACCTGAAACAGTACTTGAAAACGCGCTCTGTGAAAACAGAAACGGACACCCTTCTCGTGCACAAGCAGCGGGCCCTCCCTTTCTATTCTTATGTGTTGAAATTAGGGATGGAAACTGTTACTTGTTCAAACACAATCTCGATGGAAAGAACTCAAGTCATTTGAAACAAAATGGATGCTTTGGCTTTTTTTTTGGAGAAACCATTGTAAGCAACCACGTTGCCAAAGTAACAAGGCTGTTCCTGTGTGGTGGAATAGAGAGCCCACCAACATGTGGCCTGGATCTCTCTTTGCATTCCTTGTCTACTTGTCTACTGATCGCATTTTCTCTTCTGCGTTATTCAGCTAGGAACTGCAATAAAGGAAAAACAAACAAACAAATAAAGCTAATTGCATTTGCTCTATATTGCTGGTAGTTGATTACTGTGAATAACTATCTGTGAAACATTCATTTTGAATGAATTTCCCATTTAAAAAGTGGTCCGACATGTTTCTCTGGTATGTTTCTTCTCTGACTGTCCGTACATCGTGTATCTGAAATCAAAGAGAAAGAGAGCACTGATGCCGCTTTAATACCTCTGTCTTCGAGAGCAGGACTTTATTTCATAATTTAGTTTGTGAATATTTGATGAGAAAAAAATAGTTCAAGAGTGTCAAATATCTTGAGATGACAGGGACTGTGGTTTGGATAATGGATGTAAGCAGCATTCCCAAGAGCCTCTGGCACTTACACGACTGTACGCCACTGAGACGCTTTTAGTGAATTCCTGCGATTAGTTTCAAATAGTTCAACTAATGGCACAAAACCAGTGGTTTGTAGTTCTGTGAGCTTACATTTAGGCCATTCAGTCCTCTGATACATAACTGTGATAAATGAATACAATCCCTAAGGCTTGATTGAAAAGTGGATATTGTTTTAGCTAACATAATCAATAAATAAGTGAGTTTACAATTGGCCAATTGCTGTAGAGGAATCATCTGTGTCTTTGTTGCACATGGTACAAATTTCTGAGCTCTACTAGAAAGTGTATTTATAAATACATACATATAATTTACACTTAAATACACTGTTGTTCACTTTGGCAGAGTTGACAAATATAGTACTGTTCCTAGAGTTAAACAGGCATTTACATTAGGCAACCAAACTCCATATGTGTGTGTGTGTGTGTGTGTGTGTGTTTGCACATTTAGCACACAAACTCTGGAAACGTGGAGGAGGGGGGTCTTTACTGACCGAACAAGCCCTCTCCACCCCATAATGCAATGTGCTTGGGGTTAGAGGGGGCTGAGAAAGTTCCCTTGACTTTACTGGGTAATCCCATGATAAATAAACTGGGAAGACAAGACCACCGCTGCTATCTGTAAGCCAATACTCCCCTAGAGGAGGGATGGCCCTGGGCTTGGCTAGCTTGGAGCTGACTCTCTGTTGGTGCGCTCTTCTTACACTCACTTGCCTCAGGATGATGTGTGCATAAGGCACTGATACACACACATACATATGTCAATTTTGAACAGTTTGAAGCAGATCCTGGTAAGCACCTTTGTATGGTAACATTATTTAGTTTAACTGGACTAATGTCTAATCTGTTGATATGCAAAACAGTAAAGTCAACCAGTAAAACACATGTACACAGTTGTAAAACACTGATTCATCCTGACTTCAGCAGTAGAAATCAAAATTCATTGGCTTCCGCACATGCACATAGAATGCATGCCTTGTGTTTCTCTAAAGTCTTCCCATGTGAACAACATGCATCCCACCAATCTGCCAAACCTCCGTCAGTCTCCCTCAGCCAATCATATAAGGAATGCTCCACAAAGTAGCTGAAAATTTGAAGGTATAACAGGTGTTCGCACACACACACGTATAAAACCAAGTACTCATGCTGTGCCCAAGTGGGATTTTCATTCCCACGCCATCATCAGGTCAGGAGATAATGGATTTATGGCTGTGTTGTAGCCATTATTCAACCTGTCGTCTGATTGGCCCTCAGGATTATGTGGTCATAAGATCCAGCCTATAAGAGCAGGTCTCCATTACTCAACGAGAATTCTGTTTATTTTCCCTACGATGACTTTGTGTTCTGTTTACCCCGTTGTATGCTTAGTTAGGCATAAGAATGATTTGTGTCCCCAATTTTGTTTTGAAATGCGGACCTTCCTCCGACCTCTTCTGGCCACTTCAAAAGTAGTGCATATTTGTAATGCAAACAGAACTGTGCGTGACTTCCTCTTGATGTTTCCATTTTTGTCTCAGGGGAATAGCTATGTGTCACACAAAGGCAGGTGAGGAATGGCACTGGATTTAAAACTTAAACTTAAAACTTTAAAACAATTTAAAAAGGTTCACAATGACAGGATTATATGCTGTTTTTATCCTCCATTTATCACCACTGCAAAGAAATGATAATCTGTAGCGCTGACCTTTTTGGGCTGTTTTTCATGTGGTGAATTAAACATATCACCTTCGGTCTCATGAAATGTTTTTAAAATGTAATGTTAAACTTTTGGGAGGTACAAGGCTTCCTGTTAGTAGCAATAAACAAACATTTGCAGCCCATTACTTATTTCCCTGCTCTTTTAAACTACTGGCATTATAGTATAAAAATGCCCCAAATGATTTTTGATGATATTTGAAATATATTTTCTCTTTTACATGTATTTAAGCAGGATGGTCTTTTGAGAGTCCTTGCCCAAATGCCAGAATGAAGTGGAATAAGATAAATGAAGATATATAATTAAAGAAAGACATCATAAACACAGTATTTCCTTAACAAAAAAACACTAACTGTCGTTCCTGACCTGTCTCGGTTCTGCTCAGCCCTTTGCACAGCCTGCCAGCTTCACCACTTTCATACAAAACACACACATTCTTTCTTTCACACGCACCATACTGTAGGCCTCCCAAACACTGTAGTCTGGACATTATGTCATGACTCATGGGACGTTATGATGACTGAAATATGTGTTTTGAATCTCTGGAATATAATAGAAATGTATTTTGTGCTAAATAAGGAAGAGACATATGGTTCACTTCAACCACATCTGCCATACTGGCTAAGTACTTAAAGTATTTATATATTTAGTTTGAAAGCAGGCTTTGTTACCTGGCAAGTTCGCCAGGTAAAATGAATCAGCCTTTAAATTTATAGCTTTCCCGCTTCTTGGAATTAATAGTGTCTTACTGAGTCATTTTATTTGTTGCTACAAACACATGCCAGTGTTGATAATGCTACACTGAGCTCCGGGCTAATCAACAAAATATAAATTAAACTGTAAATCTTAGAATATCCTTGTTTGCCGTTACCCGAAATTTACAAGTGTTCTAATAAATCTCTGAACACATCATGTTGTGCAGACGGTATGCAAATGAATTTAACGGTAATTGTCCGCAGAAGTATTGCAGCGCATGCAAAGAGCATTTGGCTTAGTGTGTTGAAAGGCTACATGGCCACAGCAGTTGCTATGTTCTATCTTTTATCACAGTGTAACGTGTGTGTGAGTATGACATGTTTGCATGGGTATGTGTGGCTATGTGCATGTGTGGCTCTGAGCCGCTCTACCACATGTGAGCATGTTTTATTGGTCTAGAGGGAGTTAAGGTTAATGCAATAAAACAACCTTCCCCGTGCCCAGCGTCTGCCTGAAGAGAGGATTTAAGACCAGGGTGTAGTTAAGCTAGAGTAGGAGAGGAAGGCCAGAGTGAAGCGTGAAGTGCAAACAGTGCAGTGAGGTGAAAACTCTTCAGGTAGTTAGTTATGCTGCTAGAACGCTTCTCTTGGATTCCCGAGCCGTTGACAATCCCACTGCTCAGGAATAGCTAGATGTTATGTGAAAACCTTATATATTTATAAGGCATATGAGGTGACGGACCTGCCTCACCCGGGAGGGAAAGCGTATTATTAGCAGGCTGGCAAGACACATTTTGTGACCATTAACACATATTTCAACTGCCTCCAGACTTACTTATCCAAACTCTCCCCAGCATGTGGACACGCCCCTTCAACCAACCATTTGAACACAGATGCTTGCCAGTTCCGTCCCAAGTGAAGTTTATGTATTCGCCCTCACAGACCATCCTAAACACCTGCATTTCTGTGGCAGTGTGTCTGACAGTATGAGAAATGTTGCACAATTGCTTTGTTGCTTTTACTAATAGGGATGTCCAGAGCAAATCTTCAGGACTAATATCAGCTGATGACTGTGTTGTTTGATAGACTGGAATCAGCTATATGAAGCCAGCGACCAATTTCTGACCCTTTGTTTATTGTAACTCATTGTACTGTGGGCGTCAGAACTCTCCGCTGTGGGCCTACAAAACACTTGAATATTGCAACATCATTCAGCCCTAATTCAAAACTGATGAAAGTAAAGTAAATGACAAAAGAGCATTCAGTTAAGGGAGCAATATGATCATCCATGTGTTCTGGGAAAAGTCTCAGTGTGCTTTATGGTACGCAGGCAACATCACTAAGACTGAGGAGGCAACTCTCCTTCAATGAAGTCGAAATGAATCATTCTCGCTTACTGTAAGGCTCCCTTTTCTAAATCAGTGGTGAATAAGCAGTGCTGCTAAATATTATGTAGTCCTTACACAGTGGAATGACTCATCCCTCTAGACAAAGCAGTGTATATACATTGATCACTATAAGGAGCTACTCAGTCCAGCATTACACTCTGTCTCTCTGACTAATTGAGGACCACTTAATAACACTGGCCAGAGGCTTTTAAGCCAATGAGATGTCATTGATTTTGCCTCTTGCCTTGAAGTGCACGCCCCTTTATTCTCATGACCCCACTGTCTCCTCCTCTCCGCCACTGGCTTTAATAGCCCACTGGAGATACTCACCATCATTGCTAACTGTGCGTTCACCTCCATGAGGTAGTGGAATGTTCTACATTACCTGTCAGCCCTCCTGGCAATAACTCACTTCATTGCACCATTTTCTTTCATCACATTCCTCACTTCACGCCCACCGTTTTCCCATGTTGTCTGTTACTCTGAAGCTTTGTTCTATAATTCTTTTCACCTCTCTTCACCCTGCAATCATTCAACTGAAATGTAGGCATCCCTCATTTGATATGTATGGCATCACTCTGAAAAAGGAATTCACTTTGAATAACTTATTTGCGTCTATGCCTTCAACTGTGGAGGTGTCAGTTGGAGGTTTATGGAAGTCACCCTGCAGCTCCACCCGTGCTGTTAAATGTTTTCCTAGCTTAACAGGTGTGTGTGTGTGTGTGTGTGTGTTTGCTCTATCCTCCCCACAGGTGGACAAGGTGTGTGGCCTGTCTACTGGGGAACCTACAGGCATGCAGCCTACTAGCCCAGAGGTCACAACCTCCACTGTGACCTCATCTTCTCCTCTTCCATCTGCCGCCCCCTCCCAACCTCTGTCGGAGCAGTGGCTGGAACAGTTAGCCCACATGAAGAGGTAAGACAAAGCAATGGACTGAACTGTGAACTGGGAAGTTAACCTCTGCGTTTTGTAAATCAAAATACCTCCACTGCAGCTTCAGCTTTTTTGCTTGTCAATTATTTTTACTCCAATATGGTCAGCAAGATGGAAAATACATTTTAATAGAATGAAAACTGGTCAGGTCTGTATGAGGAGCATGAGGAGTTTGCAAATGTCTATTCACAGCTGCCATCACTTCTCTCTTTCTTCATATGGTTCATATGGTTGGAAACAACACACACCCACCCACACAGTAAATGTAGAGCCTGGCACTAAAGTCCATGCCCTCCACCTGGCCTCTGAGGCAGCCATCCCATGCTCACAGCAGCTGGCAGCGAAGTGCCAGGAGAGGAGTGAGTGTGGGTAAGATTAATCTTGATGGACCAACCATTTCCTGTTTACCCAGACAGCCATACCACCAACTCTGCACACCAGCTGGCCTCAGCTTAAATAGCACCACACACACAAACACACACTCACAGTGTTGCCTGCCTGACCTCGTCCCAAACTATGAATCACCGCACTGATGCCAGCCTAGCTGACAGGTCTGGCCTGGCACTGCCACCGCCATTCATGGAAACACAGTCCAGCTTCCTGCCTGCCGCCAACCCTGACCAGAGCACATGTGAGCGGTGACCACTTCAGAGACATGGCAGCACCCACTCCCAAAGGGAGACTAGTCTATTGCTGAAAAACATGAAACATGATAGAATAAAGAAACATTCATGTTTCGTTTTAATGGGAAAAGTATGAACTGAGACGCTCAGCAGAACCTTCTTTGGTTTTCCTGTGAATATTTAACTATGTGCACATGTGCAGATATTTGCTTGCTTGTTTGTTTTCTGACTTAACATATACATTACATACCAATATCTGTTTGAAGTGTGGGGTGTGGGGGGGAGGGGGTTATGCTTCATGTGTGGTGTGGCCAGTCTCTGCATGTGCATGATTAATCACCCAGGGTCAACTGACTGTCTTTTCTCCCTCCTCCCCACATGTCTTGTCATGTCGTCCTTTTGTTTCTTTTTTCTTTCTCTCCTCCCCCCCCAACATCCCTGCATCTCCCTTGCTTGCAATCTCCCCTGGACTCCAACTCCCATCATTCCCAGCTCGCTCCCTCTGAAACCCTCCAAGAACAATAAACATAGTCTGAGAACACTCTCTAGGTAAGCATGAACCCAAGCGTTTTATGTCTCTCAATGTATCACACACGTTATCTAGCAATGACAGCTCATATTGTGACTGGTATAAACACCTGGGACATTTCATTTACAGCTGATTATCTTTGCCTTTTGGGTGACCGATGCATTCTGTTATGTCTTACAAAAACATCCATGTTTGTATCATCTGTTGTTCTTGAACAGCGAGCGGTCCCCCACTCTGACTGCCTCGGCACATAACCTCTCATGACCTCCGCTGTTTTTGCTCTGCTTCATGGGTGGCAACAATCTGTGTCCGATCAAAATGTTAGGCCATTGTTTTGCTCGGGATGACAGTGTCTATATCGATGACATGTGTTAGCAGATCTAGTGAAGCAAGGACTTTACTGCGCAGCATAATTGAGAAAGATGTGCTGACTCTGTGAAAAGGTCGCATTCAAAGCCACTCGTTTTCTGCCATGTCATTACGTGTATCTATCACATGCATGCACTATTGACTGGAATGCAGATACTGTTTGTTGTTGGTGGTATGGTACCAAAGTATTGCAAAGAGTGTCCACCAAGCACACAAAGAAAGTAGCCACAATCACACAAAGCATTCCAATTAAAATGTTTTTCTAACATGGCTAGTGATTTTGAAAGATAAGCAGCTTGTATTAAATTGCTTCATGCCCTTTCCCCGTGTGTTTGATTTTCTTTAGGGAGTTCTTGATGTACCTGCAGCGCTACAAGTCTTTTTTTGCAGCGTTGCCAGAGATGCTGTGCGAAGGGGAGAATGTAGTGGACGACTCCACTTGCTGGAGCGGAGGTGGAGTGGTGGAGAGGTAAGAGAAGCTATTCACTGTCCTGTAAATTCTGGAAAATAAAGACTTTCAGAAATTAGAAATTCATTCCCTGGACAATCGCATTACTGATGTTACTTTCTGATCACAAATACACATAAAAACAAACTGCAAACCTGACACTGCCATGAACACAACTAGAAGTCTCTTTTGGGTTTTAGAACTAAAAAAATGTAAGATTATCAATATTGTCCCCCTTCAGCTGACCTCTTATTGACCTATATACGCCCAAAATCCATTGTTGTTTTCAGATTTGATAAGAGCAGTGAACATTGATTCATTTGGGTATTTAGACTTGTACTTTCTGTGAGAACAGAATGTTCCTTGTGATCAGGCAACATTTTGAATCTTGTTACACTAATTTGCCATGACCAGTTGTTGCATCGGCACATATTTTGGCAGCATTGGAGTTTGGAGATCAGAACATTTCATTTTCCCCACATGACACGGCAGTAGATGATGGCTTGTATGCATCCTTTTAAACAGGTCACCCAGTTTCACCTGAGATATAATAACTCTAACACCTTGCTTTGAGGGGAACGAGTTTTGAATACATTCACATTTGAGATATCTGATTGTTTGTGTGCTTATGATGGCAGTCTGTGAGTCAGTGTGGCTGGCTGTTGTTAATCAATGTGGAAATAAGGAAGTCATTAAATCCATCTCCACAATGAGCAGGCGGAACAAATAGTTGCTAGGCTGCCCTCTCCTTTGTATTAGTCAGTTAATGAGTTATCTGTGCTTTTCTCTCGTTTTCTACACCATTCTGTTTCTTTCTGATATTTATGAGGTTTTTATTTTGTGCTGATTTATAGGTGTGGCCATGGAACCCTTATCCTGCTTATGGTTTTGAGTGCATCTCTCACAGACTGGAGTGCTTACTCTTTCTGTGTGTGTGTGTGTGTGTGTGTGTGTGTGTGTGTTTGGTTATGTGCTTTCTCAGTCAGCATGAGAAGAACAGAGAGCTGATGCAGATCACTGAGCCAGTACGAGTCTGTAACTGATTCCCCCTGCTGGATCTGTTTCTTAAATGCTCTAGAAACTCAGTCTACGATTATGACAAGGTTTTACTCTCCTTCTTCTGCGGTGGCCCTAAACTGGCTCCCATTACCATGGCAACCTCAGCTCTTGGCACTGCCAGTATTGGCCTTGACAGAGGAAAGCAGAGATCCTTGGATGCCTTTTGCCCATGATCCTCGCTGAGTGTTTGTGAGATTGTTTGGCCCTCGTCCACCTTGCTGCATTAAGCCATACATTGTGCTTTACATGATTACATGGGAAGACATTAGCCGCAAGAACAGATGTCTCGGCTTCTGAAATGACCCATTTTATTATCCTCCGTGGTTGGCAAAAGCATTTTGTCAGAGGTTTTAGTTATCCTATAGTTTGCTTTCAAAATCTCAATCATTGTTTGGATCTTCTCTTCTCTTCTCTTCTCTTCTCTTCTCCTGGCCCATTACTCTCCTACCCTTCCCAACGGCAGAGTATCCCGCCAATGACTGAGACATATTAAGCAGACCACCCATTCATCAGGGCCTGTGACAGTGTGTCAGCACATTAAGTCAAAGTACAGTAGGCAGCCAAGATGTGTGTGCTAGGTCCATGATCAAGAGCATATGAGCGAGTAAACACAGGGCAAGGCAACCATTCAGCACCTAAAACACAAGAAATCTCTCTCAAGATATGGCTTCTTTGTTTGTATTTCAAGCCAGTTCTTTCTTTACTCTGTGTGTGTGTGTGTGTGTGTGTGTATGTCACTTTTACTACTAAGGGCACTGATTTTTCAACAACAGTGCTAATGGGTTGTAACGGTGTGTTATCGCACACTCCCTGGTGAGAGCCCGGTCGTTGCTTGTGGTGTCAAGTGTTCTTGGATTGAATAAGAAAACAGTACCCTACTGAAACATTTGGCACCACTCATAAACTGCTCTGATTGGCCTGAGCAAACCTCTCTCACTGCATCTGGCTCTGTTGGCACGTATTAGAGAGGGGGGGGGGGAGGGACAGCACAGGGCATGAAAAAGGTTGGCGTTTTGGTGCCGTGGTGCCCCCTGTGTGCCTCCCTGTGCCCCTGATGAGGGAAGCTTGATGGAGTGATGCAGGGGAGGGGAAGGGGAAGGGGGGGCTTGGCAGCATAAAGATCCATTGTAGAGTCAGTGGAGTGGGGCACAGCCCTGCCGTGGGGACCCCCAAAGCCTGGAGGGGAAACAAAGACCCTCCTATGAGGCTGCATGGGAAAGATTTGGATATCGCTGCCACTACTACTGCCACTGCCCGCACCATGCCTGGGAAAGTTTCCTTGAGAACAGCAAAGAAAGAAGAAAATATGAGATGAGAGGAGGAGAAGCGTGCAGTGAACAAGTGACACAAATAGTATGGTGGAAAATGGACATGCTAAGCTGCTACGGTGTTTCTGTGTGGTGGGCACACAAAGCCTCTGAGGGCCTGGTGGGTTTTCCCCGCGCACAGGATGACATAGACACACTCACATATCAATCCACACGGGATTCATATGCTATTCAACAGCTGGAGGGTTATTCTTTCAGGCACATTCATACTGTGCTCGGTAAGGAGACCCACGTCCACATGTGCAAACACACACACACACACACTTGTATCTTGTAATACTTCAAAGCACATCAAAGGTATTAGGGATTGAAATTCCCTTCCTCTCTTTATTCAGCATCTGATGACAGGGGGACGAGTGGGGGGGCAAGCAGTTGTACTTACAACTAAAAGTGCATGTTGGCATGTGTTCAAACATCTCTGAACATTTTCAGCATCGTCACACACGTGAATACTTCGCACCATCTTTTCCGGAAGGCTAAGATCAATCAAATTTAGCACATTCTTTATTTAGATTAGAAAGCCACTGTGTGTCTACTGTAGTAGTCTTATTGCAAACTGAAACAATTTATTGCCATCGCTCTTCATTTTAATGATGTTAATTAGCATAGTTGGGGTTTTTTGCCTGTTTGTGAAACTTAGAGGTAGTTCCATCTATGAAACAATGCTGCACGCTATAGCCACTGTTATGTCATCATAATGACCTTTTTTAGCCCCTTGACTGAAAACACATGGAGAGGTGAGGGTTGTCACAACAATTTATTGTTAAATGTCTCTCAGACAGAATCTGACCCAACATAATTGGCTACGGATGATAAATCAAGGGGAAATTATAATTCAGTTCAGGACCGTTTTTAATTCTAAAGATTTTGGGCATGAGCTCCATAGTCAATCCAAAACAAAACTGCTCTGACCAAAACCAGTCCGATCATAGATGTTCTGTAGGTGCAGGTAGCTGGATTTAAAGGAAGAATGGTGATCATTGATTCCATGGAACATGGACCATGTTGTCAACCATGTTCTCAAACCCTAACCTACATGGATCAAGACAACAACCATGGAGAAGCACACAGTAAACATAATTTGGATTTACAAAATTAGGGTTCTGCCTACAAGCAGGTGATTCTGTGTGGCACTGCTGGTGCGTGGCAGACTTGCCACATTTGGCCTTGCTGTAGCCTTAGACTTACTTAATTAAATGATGTGAACTAGGAGGGGTTGCCACTTGCATTCTAAGCTGATGCTATAATAGAAGTAAAAGAAATAGGAGAGAGTGAAAGTCTTCCTGTTTGAACCATTACTACAGTGCATGTGTGCAAGACATGATTTAGATGGACTCTGGCAGTTAATTAGGTCAGACCTACGAACTTTTTAGAGATTCACGTTGTATTGTGCTGATTTACACACTATACAGGCAGAATGTGTATTCTGTAAGGAGGAAAAGAAAGGGGTGAGATGTATGTACATGTTCTTATATAAGAATGGAGAACTAATAACTCATCACTGTACTTTGGGGGCGATTCTAAAGTTTTGAATTAGCTCAAGGGGATGGACCACAGACAATACAGCAGTGTGAGTGCTTCTGAATGCCTTGCATTTTTATAAGGTTATGACAATCCATTTGTTTATCTTTTTGACATCTGGAATCCATTTTGTTATTGCAGGGAGAAGCGGAGAGAGTGCTACACCAGGCAAAGCCCTCACCCCTCACACTCTCCCTCACTTTCTCTCCTTCCAGTCCCATCAAGTCATAGTTTTTTTTTTTTACTTTTTTCTTTACTCTGTGTAGGCCTCTTGGGTCAGAGTAGCTCGGTTGAAAAAAAAAAGCAAGGTAATTGGATGATGAAATTCTAGCAGAGGGGACAATAAATTAATTACTATATGCGGAGGAAGGACATTCCCTGCTCAGAGCCTGTGTGTGCTGTGCATGTGTGGCTAAGGGCTTTTGTTATAGCTGCAAAACCCCAGCAGAAGTCGGTTCAGTCTGTTAAGTGTGTGGAAAAATGCAGACGTGAAGACAGACATGATGGAATGGTGGTGCAGTAGAGTCATGACAGCTGACATCAGAGAAATAATGAAGGGTTATGGAAATATAGACCTCATATCCTTTCACTTTCTTTTATCTTGCACCTACCCTTTCACCTCTGCCATTTGCATTTGGCGTCTATGAAAAACCTCTTAGTCCTTCCTTTGTCCCTCCCACAATTGCTCTGATTCAGTGGCCCATCCCTTTCCCATAACCCTGGGCTGCTGCCTGGGACCTCAGCATGATCCTCTCTGCATTGCTGCATTGCTTAGACTTTTCTCTCTTTGGGCCTGCATCTTTGTGTTGTGAGTGTGTGTGTGTGTGTGTGTGTGTGTGTGAGAGAGAAAACAACAGCAATCATATTGCAGTAACTGCGAGTTATTTATTTTCCATGCTTAAATGCTTGGATTGTGAGAGTTTGTGGTATTTATAAATCTGTAGCTGTGCACAAGCAAATAGGGGAAAGGTGTTTGAAGATAGTTTGTGTGGATGGTGTGTAAACAAGTGTGATTTTGTTGGCTTAACTGTACAATTGCTTTCCAATTATGGAACTTAACATACCTCTGAGTGAAGAGTGTTTATGTGTTTCAGCCTCCTCAAGTATAGGTTTTATGGTGTGCCTTGTGCACATTGTATGTTTGTGAATTTTCCTTCCAACTCCTTTCAGTCTTATTATCATCACTTTTAGTTTTACTGAGCCTCCCTTCTGTTGTGTGTCCAGCCGGTGAAGTGGATTGAGCTAATATAATTAAAATGCCACAATAGACCGGCATGTTTTACTGGAGCAGTTCCTACTGGGCGAGGTAGACACAGTGTACCCACTAACCCCTGTGCTTGCCCATTGGAAAGGCATCAAACTCATAGCAGCAGAGGAGGATGAAAAATGGAGAGATCGAAGTGTGGCTCCGAAAGCAATACATAGAGGAGAGATGAAGTTATTGAAGGATTGATGGATGGGTGAAGGAAGAAAATGAGGGATGTAGGTCAGTGGCAGCAGGAAGCAGTGGCTTTAGGAGAGCCCTCTGTCTTTGTGGCTTAATTGCCTCTATGAGCCTGTTTGAAGTCCTCACTGCTAGCGTATCTGGGTGCCAGCCAATAGAGGTCTGTGTGGCCTGTGTGTGTGTGTGTGTTTGAGGGGGATGTGTTGCCTCTCTAGCATGACTGTATCTGAGTTTGACACGCATTCTGACGCACCACCCTAGTGAACAAAGGACAAAACCCTAAAAAATGTGTCGTCCTTGATGTCAACGCTGCTGATTATATGCAACTGCACACATAAACACCACACAGCCCAAAATATTACGTGTAAAACAAAACAGTCAAGGATGAGTCCTCCAGGATGAGCTCTGCATTTTAGTGGCAATTGTTTATACTGTGTCATAAAATTGCTCTTGGAGGACACCACAGTGAAGTACTCGCTGTTTCTCGGCACATGCTCTGTGATGCTATCATGGTGTCGCAATGTTATCGCCGTCTCTGCCTGTGTCAACAGTCTGGTTACATATGTACTTAGGAATTTCAATTTAATTCCTACTGCTTTTTAACAGAACCTGCAAATTCATAGGCTATAGCATACATCACATTTTTATATTGGCAGCCTCTTGTGACTTTATTTTCTAAAGGTTGGAATTTGAATGGTGGCCCATAACCCAAACCTCAATGTGCCTACTAAAGTCACACATTTGTCACTTGGCAAATGGTTCAAGTATGACTTTTAGCAGTTAAAACTAAGAAAAATACATCTAGTTGTCAGGTAATGCAGCCCATAGCGTGAGAAAGACTTCATATCTTTGCCTCTCACCAATATTAGTAACACACACTTACTGACTCACTCAGTTTGGTGTGCATTTTAACACTCTTCAAAGGCAGAGAACATCCGCTGTGTGTTTGATCCAAACATGCAGCTCGTACTGTAGCCATTCGGACACAGGATTATAGCCATCACACTATTTCCATGTGCCATAGACAGCCTGCACTCTATATACACACCCAACACACATCAACACTCACACAGCATGATCACATCTGACTTACAGAGCTGAACCTCTCTCTGTCATGACTATTTTTAGGGACCGTTTTAAGACCTTTTTCGTGGGGGATACAGCAGACTTTACTAATGTCAGTTAGAGAGTGAGTCTAAGATTTATGTCTAAATTTTGTGTGAATTAGTGTATACCTCCAAGTCTGAATTTTGGGCCCATTGTGATCATTGGCGGGATTCCATGTAGAGGAATTTTTTTTTTTAGTTTTCAGTGTGTAGTATTTACCATGAAAGTGAGATTCTGAACAAGACGTTTGGTTTGGATCCAGTTTTAAGCGTTAGCCCAAGTTGTCGTCCGAGCCGATGAGTACGTGAGTTCAAAATTAAAATGAAAGGGAGGAGAGAGGGAAAGCTAACAAATCCAACTCTGTACAAACAACAAAAGTACAGTACACTACTATGGAGGGTATGTGTGTGTGTGCCTCTGATCTGTGCTCAGTGTGTGTATGTGGTAACCTGAAACCACAGGGAAAACGTTCCTAGAATTCCGGGTGGGTTTGGTGTCATGGCTCTCTCACTGGAGCCCCCTGAATGGTGTTGGGAATGCGGCCTCCGCACGGAAGAGCTGCAGAATGACGGGAAAGTACCCTCCACCTTATATACTTCACCCTGCTGCCAAACATACACATACAGACACATTCTTTAGTAACTAACCAATTAATGCATATGTTGGTAAAATATAGGTCCAGCACAATACTTATGAAGACTTATTCAAGAACTATTATTTACTTTGAAAACAGCTTCTTACTAGTCTCTTTTGCTTAAACCTTGACCTTAGGTCCTAAACCTAACCCTGTTGCCCTAACCTTACACAAAACTGTATCTGAACATACATTTAGTGTCACTTCCTAAATACTGTATTTGTGTTACAAAACATAGCAATTAAAATTGCCATATCTAAGTCAAACATCCAGCACAGTATGGATATCTCATAGGCAGTAGGGTCAGTCTTATTGTGACTTAGTGATGATGCATAGAAGAACCATATGTGAACTGGATTTGGCTCATATGGCTCCCAGATTTGACTAGACATGGCCCATTCCAGAATCATCTCTATTTAACTGCACAAATGAAATGAAATGAAGGGCACATCAATAATAGATTGCACAAAAATTTAAATGCACATGGTCATCATTGCTAGGCAATAGTGGCTGGTTCATCTCAGAGACATCTCACAGCCATACACACCATAGGCCTTCAGTCAGAGCAGCTAAGCATCTCAACACAACGGGTAAATTAATAGTGTAGGTGAACTGACGGAGCATGAATGTATATCATAAAATGCATAAAACTAACTAGATTGATAGAAGACAATAATATAATAATTGATGGTATACCTAGGCCTGCATTTTGCAGTTTGTATGTGTTTGAGAAAGAGAGGGACAGAGAGAGACACACAATTTACTGATGCCATTAACCAGTTTAACTAAACACATCCACCCAAGCCTATGGCACTAACAATAAAAACTGTAAAGTTGTTGTTAATTAAACTGTAAAAAAATAAAAAACAATATATATAGTGTCATTGCCAGTTTACAATTCATTTGGAAAGACTAACCTGTTAATGAGCCCCACAAAATACCAATAAATGAACACTCAAATGCTTTGTTGTCCAATCAAATGTATTGCTGTCATTTGTACACATGCAAGCCAGAGAATAGGGATGAAAAAAACAAGACGAAGGACAGCAGGGATGTGCTGAAAATGGTTGATGGCATTTCTTGGAGGTGATGACAAGGCCACTAACATAAGTAACACCTATTGTATATAGTTATAGTTATAGGCAAACTATTGCCAGCTCCATAAATAATACCTGTAGAAGAGAAGCCTTGCAAAATCCCAAATTCACAAAAGAAGCTTTGTAATTTATTGGAAGAGCATAGAACATCAGAATAAACACAAAATGCCAGAGAGGGACTAATCTTATATAAAGTGATACTGTCAATGACTCTCAAAGCAAACCCGGACTTCTCAGATTCAGCTTACCTACTCACTTATGATGATGTGTCCAAACTTTAGCTAATTGACAGATAAGCCTGATCATGAAAAACATGATAGTTATGGCTGGGATTCCTGCCAAGAATGCCATTTTGGCCATGTGTTTGTCAATGCTACCATCTGCCCGACTTCATTTGGATAATAGCTCCCTCACCTTTGCCCTTCTTTTCGCTGCCTGCAGTACAGTCACTCTCCCACAGCCCCCCCCAACCTTAACAGCAGTTTGCACAACATTGGAGTATATGATCCTATATGTTATTCTAGTGTTCAAGTTAAAGCTGCCTCCCTATCTTTCTATCCACAATATGCTCTCAAATTTCCATCTTGGTTTCTGGGGACCATTTCTGCTTGCATGTGAGCATATATAGTGAGCATATGTACTGTGTGGTTGTCTGTGTGTGTGTGTTGTGTGTGTGTCTTTGCCTTGTGCCTGTGCACATGTCTTCAGGGCAGAGGATGAGTTGTGCTCCCACATGCCCTTTGCAGCAGCAGAGAGTCTGATCCCTGACCCCCTCACTCAACACCCTCGCAGGCCCTCTACACTGTGGGTATGTCTGAGTATGTGGATGCCTGTGTATGTTTGTTGCCTTGAGTCAAACGTACTGTATGTTTGAGTTGAAACTGGACTGTTTGCACTAAGCGCTTTTTTGCTTACACAGGCAGCATACATAGTACAGTCCAGATGTGACATTATGCCTCCCTTTTCCTGTGTTTGTCCATGTTTATGACACACTTTGTACATTCTGTGCCATTCTGTGATTACAGAGCCAGCTAGCACAGATTTAATGTAAGTACAGAAAATCGTGACATATATACATATATATATATGTAGTTTTGTCCATGTTGAACCCTTTGACTGGTTTTTCGTTTACACTGGAGCTGTCAGCCTTAAGCAGTAGATCATGCCATTCTGGCCTGGATCAGACAGACAGACAGACAAACAGGTTGTCGTACCACACCAGAGGATCATGGTCCACTCCACCCGTCTGTGCTCCGGGGTTTACTCTCCTGGCTCTGCCCCTGCCCGCCTTTATCTGCCTTCCACACACCAACTGCCCCTCCAGCTCTACCCAGACCCCCGCCCTCAGTTATTCATGCCCTCCTCGGCATGTGGGCATGTGGCTGGAAGGGCAGATAGATTAATCGCTCTTGATCTAACGTTTTGTATTTATTTTGTTTCTCTTTCTTTCTTTCTTTCTTTCCCTCCTCCATTCACATGTTGCATTTAATGCTCTTGCTTTGTTTTTGTAATGTCATTTTCTGCCTTCCCTTCTCTGACACTTTCTCTTTCGTATGTCCTCTAAATCCTTTGTTCCTAATGTATATATACACAATATCCGTGAAATCAGTGAGTTGTCTGCTGGAACTTTGTGGAATTTAAATTGCCTAATGCTGCCACCTATTGGGAAATTAATGTAATTTAAGTAAAGTTGAGGTGTAAGCTTAATCAGTTCCCACAAGAGGGTATGAGGTTTCATTTATTAGACAAATTAGTGCAATTCAGTTAAATTAGTGCAAAACATTTTACTTGAATCTTGCCTACTTGGCTTGTTTGTGCTATAGTTGTATGCTTCAGTAATTCACATACATTGAAAGCTTAATTTGTGCTGAAATAAAAGATATGTAGCACAATGTATCACTATTTTATAGTAAAAAACAGCAAGCCTCTTTTTGGCTTAGGCAAAAATGGGTTAACCATTGCTAGTTTTAAATTAACATCCAGGGCCACTGTGTTCTCTCTCTGACATTTTCTCATTAGGAATCATTGGGAAGAAAAGTACAGCTTAAAGACAGCCCTGTGTAATTAAATCTATGAATTCACAGTTGAGGTTATTTGTGCATGTTTGTGAGGAATAGAGAGAGTAGAATGTGCTTGCAAGTGAGTGTGTGGGGGCATCGTGTACAAGGGAAAAATTGTTGTCTTTGTCAGGAAATGATGCTCGTCTGTATGTGATTTGTATGTGTGGGCAAGGCGGACATGACTCTTTCTTGTTTCTCCAATCTAATGGAGCTGCATAGTCTTTTCCCAGAATTCTGTGTGGTCTGTTGACTCAGCCTGCAGTACGCCTGCTGGTACATCGGCACAGGCGACACAGAGGTGGGGAACAGTTACACCCAGTGACAGACACAGTCGGGACAGTCAGGCATGGGAATGTCCTCAAAGCAAACCACGAGCCAATTACAGCTGTAATCTATGTAACTGCCGCCAGAGACTATTAAATCTTTAAACGCTATATTGTATGTTTCCATTTGTCTGTCTCTGGGCCTAGAGACAGACAAATGGAAGCTCCTCATTTTGTAATTTGCTTAATTTTCATGTGACCAAGTAGTCACATTGATTTGTAGTTGTGGAGGGTGAGCGTGGGTAGCGGCTCTCCCTCACTTCCTATGAGGAAAGAGTATTTAATCAGCTGAAAATAAAGTTGTAAATTACAGTGGTTTAATGTTCACTACTTAGTGCTTCAGCATACCTGCAGAGTCAAAATACACTTTCGAGATGGACATTTAAATTTTTCTTTTATGTGGCTGTGAACAGCAGTTTTACATAACCAGCTGACATTTAATCATTTCAGCAGAACATTAGTCTTAACTCTATGATAACCAAAGTATTAGACCACTGTACAGCAGACTGATGTCACCATTATAATAATTAGAAAGATGCTTTAATCACATAACAGTTCAACAAACTGGGCTTTAAGTGAACTGGTTTGAGTTGAGGTGAATTACATTTAACTGAACTGAGCTAAATTGTTGAAAAATGTGTTAAATCAGATGTTCCTGATGTCACGCAAGTGATACACAAAACTGCCAAAAACCAAAGAATGAGATTGTGAGATTGTGAGATTGAAATTATCAAGAAGGCTTAGTGATCTCAGTTTTCTTACTTACTGAACAGTCGGGCTTTGTTTGAGACTAATGTCAATATGTAAATAAGTGCCTGCAATCGTTGTGAGTCATATCTTCATTTAAAATACAAACTTAAAATGAACCAATGCCATTAAAAGCATATTAGCCTGAAGGCATTGTCACATTCTCAGCTCATTCTTAAAAATCAAGCTCGGAATGGCCCGATGCCTCGAACAGTGGACACAATAGGCTTTCAGTACACAACATTGGCCACACGGGTGCAGTGTGGAAGCACATTTTGCTCCACTGTCAGACCAGCAACTAAGTCTGAAGGCATTGTCCTTGCACTATATAGAATATAGTCCAATTACAGTAATATTTTGTATTTTTTCTGCAAGAAAAACGATCAACTAGTAGTATATACATTACAGAGAGCGAGCAAGAGAGAGAGAGAGCCTGGAGAAGCACTGAAATGAAACATGCTTGACTGTGTGTAGGCCTATAATGGGCTAATGATTAGTCAAACTAGATATTGTAGACATCACCTTGCCTGCAGATGGAAAAAGAGGAGTAGAAGAGCCCTAATGATGAGTATCAAATGCACAAGGTAATCACAGTATGTGATTATCTTGTAAGTGTATACGCATTCTAAGTGAATCACTGCCTAGTCAGAGATCATCTCTATTTTTCCCCCTTTAAACTCACTGCCCTGGCTTGGGTCACGGTGACCTAGAGAGCATACCAAGGCAAGTTGGGCTGAACCCAGAAGAGTACCCAGAGTATTTGTCGAGGTAGCGTACAACACCTAAATTTAAACCTTTAGGCTTGATGTATCCAGGAAGTTTAAGTGTAACCTTGGTCAGCAGTGCATACTCAAAACCAAATCTGCTGAAACCTGCTAAACGAGAACAGTCTTTCCCTCTGGACATTCAGTAGTATTTCTTTTTATATATATATATATAATAATTTGGCACTGAGCATTTTGGAAATCCCAATTCCAAAGAGAGATCCAGCCCCGCTATTAGCAGTGGGCCACATCTCCACAAGACCATGGTCTACTGGCTCAGAGGGGACAGGGGTCAGCTGTCGTCTCCATCCACCAAACAATCTGATAAGACACAACCAGTCATCAGCAACCGTGCTGCCACGCTGATTACACAAACAAAAAATGAAGACAAGCAAACATTCAGGCAGGCTGCTTTGCTTCACCACATGGAGCTCTGGCCACCATAAAAAGAGTGAAATGTTCACGATGGAAATGAAAGGCAGTCTTGCTTTAATGATTGTGTATGAAAGCTAGATTCCCCTCAGGAGTACTCAGTGAAAGAGATAAGTGTTGGCAGTGATGGGCAAAAGGATGGAGGGGAAATATTGATTGGATACTTGACCTGACCCAATACAGGCCATGTACATGTGCTTGATAGCATTAAAAAGGATATAAAAAACAATCACACGGTATGAAGGGAGCCATTCATAAGTGCAGTAACACCCTTTATTGCACTGTAGAGGACAAGCTTTCAGTGCGTAATAGCCATGAGTAATTTGAGCCATCAGACCTTCAACCATATAGCTGTTACAGTGTAACCACTCAATAAACCAGCCTGGTCTTGGTAAAATCACCCTGGGACATCTTAAGAAGTGGCAAAGCAGTTGAGACAAATATAGTGGTGTGTAATTCCAACCCAACCACACAGTCATAAACAGGCATATTTCATTGGCACACAGCACCACAAAGATAGATATACAGCCAGCTCAGCACAGGTGTCAGGCCTCAGGTGAAATCCAGCACAAAAACTGCAAAAGATTCATTAGCGTAAACGTCCTGGACGAATATATTTCATCTTGGCTGAAATGACAAAACCCTGGAGTTAGTGTACCCGGAGTTAGAAAACAGCCTGTGAACTGCTTATGTTTGAGTGTGGAGCCCAAGGATTAATAGTAAAAGGGTATGTCTTCTGCACTTACTGCAATTAATCTAGGTCTGTGGTTCCCAACCTAGAGGGCCAGGACCCCCAAAAAGGTCGCAAGATGATTGACAGGACAGGAGAGAAGAAAAACAACTGCTACACAAAATGAGGGTTATTTTTTCCAGTATTTGTTCTAATCTTTTGCTTTTTCCTTGTGAATTTCTTTGAAAGAACACAACTGGAAGATGTACGCGACCATGCTTTGCGAGTAGACATTGCTTTATTTTATGGGGTCAAAGGTCAAAAATGTCGGAAACCACTGCTCTTGAGAACTTACTGCAAGTTCAAGGCAATCTTTGACATCAACATTCCCATCTAGAGAAGGACACAGTTTAATGACGTAAAGATGAATGATTACGTTGGTTGCACACCACCTTCTGATTAGTCACGCAAACTCTTCCCGAGCGCAAGGAGCAGCTAGTCGGTATGAAATCATCAAAACAGTTTCCAACTAATTTCAAAACAAGAGAGATGAGATTGCTTGGTTCAGCAGCTGACTGTGGTTCCGATCTTGAGTGGAGTTGCCAACATGACTGCTGTGCCTGTGCTGCTCTTTATATTTCTGACCTCCTGTCTCTGGCTACATGTCTGACTCATCACTCAATACAGAAGCTTGCCAAGCTGCAAAGAAGCATGACAGAGGGCCCACTGGGCTACCAGCCAGGCCTACAAAATCACGCAGCACCCTTGACTCAGCTCTTAAAGAGATTAGCTTGGAGCTTCACAACATTTTGACAAATCATTTGAAGTCTCGTTGCTTAGGACTACACTCAAAAGTTCTGCTTTCAGCAGCGGAAGCCAGAAATCAAATCCTGAATGAAACAGAACAGTTACAGTAAATCTGACAGTTCATTTTTGAGTGTTCGAACTTGGGATAACTTTTCTGAAAGTCAGCCTCACCGTTCACAGTGTCATGGTGTTTCTGAACACCCATTAGGTCGATGTCTCCCTGGGACAAGACTGGCCATAGAACAGTTTCATTTCCAAATCCCTAAGCTGCCAGCTGGAACAAGAAAGAGGTGGGGTCAAAAGATGGGAGGAGACGGATAAAGAGGGGAAAAACACAGAGCTGTTTGGAATGGAGCGAGAGGGAAATTAAGCCAAGACTACATGCCCCAGGTACTGCTGAGACTTCCAAGTGACTGCAGCTACTGGTGGCATTCAGCGTGTTCATGTGGTTACCAGCTGGGTTGCAAAAGGCAGCAATGTGAACAAAGAGAGAGCGAGAGCAGGATTTGATGTTGGTAGTGGTAGATGAAAGATGACCTGACTGAGAGATTGTTTATCTCAGCATTTCTTCCCTAGTAACACTGTCTTTGAAGCGCAGCAAGCTACAGTACATACTGCCAGGAGTTTGGACATCTTCTGTAAGAGCAGCCAGAGATTGTGCCAGCACTTCATATTGTATATAGCTTGATGTTTGAAATATTTATTTTCACGGCGTTTATCATTGGGAACCTACAATAAACTCAGCCCCACCACAAGGGTTTGTGGCATTTCGGAGCACAGCCTTGCGAAACATTTGTATGTGTTTGCACATGTTCATGTTTACCGTCCATGGGACAACATATGTCATGCTGATTAAATGTTTGCGAAGTGGCTTTTGACCAGTTGACTGTTCATGTGCTTAGTGTTAGCACAGTGAAAGGCTGCTAAGCTCACAGTGTGTGAGAACAGTCTGGCCTTTCAGAACAAAACCTCCTGTTCAGAGTATTTCAACATGTCCAAGCGCTGCTCGTAAAGTTAGCTGGCTACAAACATCTACTCAACCCCTCCCTTGGTCTCGCTACTGGCCTCACTCATGATTTCAGGTCCTCATATTCCAGGAAGAGAGGGTTGTAATGCTATATTTTACATTGATATAGGCTTAGTGTCAGGGCGAGCAGTACATGTTTTCATTTTATGAAGACTCATATCACTTAATAAAACTATCAAATTAGCAACAGACAATAAAAGCATCATGGTCTTAGCATGAAAAAATAAATGAATCTCTCAATTAGCTAAGATATTAGTGCATCTCTGCAGGTGAATCTACTGCTGATGCTGATTCTGTATACAGTTCAGTCTGTTCTTTGTAAAACTCTTGTTTTGGTACAAAAAATATGTGATCATTCTTTATCTTGGTATATTTGTACATTATGTCTGTTGTATAAGTGAAAGAAGCACAGACAGTTAAAGAAGGAGCAAATGATAAGAAGAATAAAATGTATTTCAACTTCAATACTCTATTCTCCTTGACCTCAGCAGCAATGTTTACATTTTACAAATTGTTTATCATACGCACAGTAGTATTCAATCAAATGTGTGTGTGTGTTTGTGTAGTGTAAAAACTGCGGAACAAGACTTTTCACTCCTTTAGTTGTTGTCTACATTGCAGTAAAATGGATAGTGGGTGGTAATTGCCACCTTTGTGGAACATACATAACAAGTGTAATGTTGATACTACTTGGATGGGAAGTTTATCTTTGGTAGAAGAAGGAAAAAAAAAAGCAACAACAATGACACAGTAGTCTTAAAAATCGCAGAACTTCCCGAAAGAGTTCAGAAAGAGTACCAAACCTCAAAGATGACGTCTTTAAAAGCTACAGCTGGCATGACCTGATGTGTATTCATCATAGGGTTCAAAACATGCTCAATCTTGTATGCCCTCTACAGCTGCAAGGGTGGGGCAAGGCTTTATTAATCATGATGAACCGGCAATTTGCTGTTTACCCTGACAACAGTGCCACCAGCTCTAATCCAATGCCCTCCTCAGCTGAAATAGCACCACCCACAGTCATAAAAATACATACACTCACTCAGATCAAACAACCTCATCTCCTCTTAATCATTACTCATTGACAGTTTTCCCCTCCTCGGTTTACTCTGATTCAGCCTGATGTTTTTTTCAGGGGAATCATTCATCCAAATCAATTTACATGCGGAAATGTGACCGCCAAACATGGAAACATGTTTCATGTCTAAACTTTAGGATAAGCAGAAGAAGCGTTAGTCCAATGAATCAAATAAATATAATATATATCTGGACAACAAAGATGTGTTTGCCTCCGTAACACAATCTTACATTGATGTAGGACTTACGGTACCTGTCTGGTCGACACTACTGTATGTTGTTTCCTCATAATGTCACTGCTATATGCAGGGTCTTCAAGGTTCCATTATGGCCTGTATAGGTCAGTCTTTACATGCTGCCAATGGGAAATAAAATGAGTGTCTGTAACATTGATTTTAATAGCTTCAGATTTTATACTCAGTTGTACAGTATATCTCTATCTTATTCAATGATGTTACCCTTTTGATACACTGCATCAGGGCATTCATCTAATAAACTTGAGGATTTCAAGAAATGTCCTTCTTTGGATCTGGTACAAGATGATTATTGATTCTAATTACTGAAGCAGAGATCCAGGTAAACGGTGTACTGATTTAAAATTCCTGGCACCTTTTGTGCCAAGCCCCATGCATGCCGTGGTGTGCTTGTTAATCCTGAGGTGGATTTTGAAGCTCAAGAAATATTAAAAAAAAGAACTGCCTTTAATCATCTCAGAGTTGGTATACAACTCCTCCCTGGCAGATACCAGTGGATAATCCCATTAACTATTGGGATCTTGGCAAAGATCTCTGCAGACAGCTAGCAGTATGAATGCAATTACACAATTAGACAGATTACAATCTAACAGGCCTACATGCTGTACGTTCATTTTAGTGTCTATGGGTCAATTTGTAAGTCTCCAGTAATCACGGTAGTGTATGTTAAACTTTGTGAGCTTAAATAAAAGGTTAAGTAGAATAAGAAAGACTCAGTCTAGTCTTTAGTTATTTGTTCTGTGTGTTTTTTTAAGGGGAATGTGACCAGCCATAAGAGCGCTCTGTTGAGTTTTACTGAAAAAAACAAAGAGAGGCATGGGGGAATGCAAAGATCATCCCTTACCTGTAGTTAAAGAAAGACAAACACAATACAGACACAAAAAGATCTAGCTAATCCCTGGTGGGTGTTATGGGCTCATTAAACCTGCCAGTCCTCAGTGATCAGTCAAGAACTAAGCACAGACCACCAACAACAGCCGGAATCTACTTTAACTGGGGTCAGTCTAATAGACGCTCCCTCACTATAGCTACGGTAAACCTTCTCTATGACCTTCATCAAATGTTTACACATCTTTAAAATGTTATTATTCCCGATGCAGCATATACTGTAGGTAAGTCAAAATGTTCATGCACATGAGCACACTCAAAATGCACTTCTGTTATCTCCCTGTACACCTTGAAAGACAAAAGTTGAATTGATGTGTTTTTGCCTTACAAGCCACGAGCGTTCCTGCAGGCCTTCAAAAGATCAACACAGTTCAGTTTGGGGTCAGCATCGGGGGAGTGGAGGTCTCTGCTAGTCTGTGCTCCGGGGTAGAAGGAAAGACGAGAACAGGCAAACCACCTTTAGGAAACTGCACCAATTGGACATCCACAGGAGTGAGGATGAGGAATGAGTCAGCTCCATAGAAATGAGTCAGGGAGCCATGAGTTAGAAGCCATACATGTGTAGGTAGCCATTTTGAATGTTTGCTGAGGTTGAACCTTTGAGACCACCAGAGGAGAGCACCGACTGTTGATTGCAGTAAGCTATTCTTTTTTTTATTAGCGAGAGAGAGAGATTATAATTTGGGTACTGCAGTCTTTTATTTGTCTTGCTCGATGTTCACAGTCACACTTTAATTCTTTGGGACGTAAGGCTACAGTAGGAACTATTTTGGAAACAGTACATTATTGCCATTGGCAGGAATCTCATCATACCATGACATCTGCTCCAGATCCGTCCAGAAGTTTGCCACATTTATTGTCTGTCTATCTAGGTAATCAGGTCGGGGGATATCCAGCTGTGTCACTTGTCACATCCCCTACATAGTATCAAAGATACCCTACAATGAAATAGTTCCAGGCCTAACACACTACCAGACTCACACAGACACTTCCCTTTCATTAGCATCCCATCTGATGAGCTCATATCCGTGCCAATGCGGTTATCCCAAGCCAAGCCTGGAGACAGACATGCATACGCTCCCTAACAACCAGGCCCCCCACTTTCAACCACTGCTTAGGGAGCTGTTTGATTCTTCAATTTATCATTTATGTCAGAGGGGGGAAGTTGAAAGTCCAAAAGCTATCGATTGTTTCCATCTTGACAAGAGAAGATTCAGAGCCACTGGCAATTAAGAGCTTCAATTGTTGTCAAAGCAGACAGTGGTTTGTGTGTGTGTGTGTGCGTGTGTGTGTGTGTGTGTGAGAGAGGCTGGGGGAGGGGTTGGGAGGGTGGAGGGGTGTCCACTTTGCAAATACACTAAAATGAAACAAGCAATTGAAGGAGGAAGAAGAAATCAACAAGCAGGGGATGTAAAGCAAGGTGTAGCGGCAGAGGGCTAAGCGAGAAATGTTTGCATTTTTATGGGCCCAATCTATAAAGCTCTGTTTCAGCAAGCCGAAGGAGCACAGACCTCATCAAGACATTGCTTAGATCACAGGGCCGAGATTCTCAAGTTCAGCACTTTTATGATTGCCTCCACTCATATTCGCATGAATATGTAAAAGTGTGTGCACGCACAACCACAAAACAAATGCACGCATATACCCATAAACACAGCCATATAAACTCATTCACTTACACAATCCACTTTATCAGCTTTGTATTGCCTGTGGGAGCATCAATTGATTTCATCCCAGTACATCCCAGTCATTTCCTCTCCAATGGCATTAAATCCTCCATGCATGGGAGATTAGCATCAACATATAATTCTCAAATTAATTTGGATAACAGTATAATGGCCGTGGGGGAGAAAATCTAGCTTTATGTATGTGAAGCAAAGCTTTAAAAGTCACTGATACAAATACACGAGTATCCTTCACATGTTGATGGATATTTGTGATGAGCCTGGAGTATGAGGGGGATGAGTGAATGTGTTTTTGCTGTAGATGCCTGTAACAGTGTTAGTGTGAAAAAGACAGAGTTGAGAGAAGGTGAGGAGGTTTTAACATTAGCAGCCTCTCTGTAATATTAATGGATTTAAAAGTACATGTGTCACTTTCTCTGTAAGGCATCGATGAACTTCTAAAGGGTGGAGTGTCTCATCACTTCTCTATGACAAGCCGTTTTATTATTTCCCTAAAATCAGGAGTAAGTAGCTGTTAGGCTTACATTTTTACCCACTAATCACTATTTTACCAGTTACACGGTGTCACTGGTTGCTATAATTAGTGATTTTGTGCTCAGGTTATGAACAGATTTGTCTTTAGCATCTAATGAACTGGGTTCAATATGATGACTAATTTCCAGTTACATGCTAATCACTTTAATTTATTGGTAACTGTTGTAATTGGTACTACTTTTCAAAGACCTTTTAACAGGGAGGAAAGTGCAAAGAAATAAAACACAATAGTGCAAATCTTTTGACTGCTTTAAGGGGAAAAATGACAAAATGGCTGTGTGTGTGTGTGTGTGTTACTCCTATACCAATTTTCCTAGCTGGGCATTGATTCAAGCACAACTCTCCACTTCAAGCTTCCTTTGTTAAACACAGAGGTACAAAAAATGTTAAATCAATTAATTAGAGAGCCTTAACTGTGGTTTGATGTGTCGTGATACTTGATTTTTTTCTTTATCTATTACATGCATTTAAAATACTCCCCCTCCACACCATGCAGTTGCTAGAAATGTTAGCCTCCATGACATCAGCTCAACAACAGCTTCAACAAAATCAACAGCTATAATCCCCACCGAGCTGCAGGCCCACGGAGCATGCCAGGGATTAAAGGGTCCAGCTCACCATGTCTCTCAATTTCATTTTAACAAGGCTGTGCTCACTCACATTTACATTTAAACTATTTTCAATCACAGGAGAACATAACGGCATCATTAAGTGATTTTCGACCATATTCGATTCAATGCTGATGCAAAACATTTCACATAATGGGTTTTTTAATGTTTTCTGCGGAACCCGCTCTGTGTTTTGTCTTTGACAAATGAGGTCCTAATGGTTTTTAGTTTATGTTGAAGAAGTGCTGTGGTACAGTTGGCACACTTCTAAATACTGTACAGACATTGATGGACTACATAATGATGATGTTTCATGTTTGGTTTATTTTCAAGTTTATTTGACAGTAAAAGCAAAATTACATCTCAGCTTATTTTTTTAAGCATAACCCTGTAAAGTCCAAGACTTATTTGCATTGTGGTCGACTGTTGACCACAATGGATTTACATTTACAACAATAAAGACTCCCACAATGACAAATATATACAGTGCTGCACAATAAGAATGAAGCTGCCTGGTGCTTTGTCAAGCAGCTGCTTCTTCTCAGTCTTACTACAATAAACTGGACATCTGTCTGTATTTGACACCAATATTTTGTTTCTTTCTAAACTCCCCCTTTCTTTTTCCTCACAGCTATACTAACAGAGTTGTAGGAAATGGTCTGCATGCCCAGAGGCAAAACCCGGAGGTCAAAGTTCGCAGCCCAAACCCTACACTGGCTGAGGTCAAGGAGAGGTTGGAGCGCTTCAACCAGGTAGGATTGCTCAGGATGAGGACCTCTCATCACTAATAAAGTTTTATATATATATATACAGCTCTGGAAAAAATTAAGCGACCACTCCAAATTTTCCAAAGTTCATACCTATAAATAGTAAAACCAGAGAACTGATAATTTTGCAGTGGCCTCGTAATTCTTTCCAGAGCTGTACAGTATATGCATGCATGTACTTTTGTTCACACATATACACACAGTATGTACCTGTGTTTCAGCATGTAAGAAATACAGTGATTGGCCTAACAGTGCCACAGAATCATTTGTTCGGACATCCATATGTCACATGTAATATCTGAGAACCACTGAATGCCAAGAGGCTTGCTAAAACTACTGTACATGTCTAAACAAGGAGAGATAATGTTGTTACTGATTGGCCTCAGTGTTTATCTTACTGATTGTCTACTGTTGCCTTGGTTCAAATGGATAACAGTCAGTTCATCAAGGGTGAATCCAAATTTCAGCATTAACTAATGTTGACTGTTTTCTGTATGAGAACAATTGTCTTCATTATTAAAAATGTCAGTGCACTGACACAGGATAAAAGTTATCAGTCAGCTGAAGCATTATGTAACCAACACAATTAAAGTCTTAATTGATAGGGCATTGTCTAATTAGTATGCCTCAAGCAATATAACACATAGACAGAACTGCTGAAATGTCCTTGCCATTTTCCTCAGATCCAAAGACTTCAGATATCAAAGATAAATGAAAAGGATAGAGAGTGAAAGGGAGGCTCTGACAAAAAAAAATTGTGAATCACTGTGGAAAGAAAAAAAAAAAGAGAAAGATGAGAGGCGGGAGCAAAAGGTCAGGAATGAGTGACAGATAGGCAGAGATGACACAAGCAGCTTCAAAGTGACACTATTTGTCATGTAGATGGGGTTTAGTGCTGAAAAGGACCAAGAAGAAAAGGGCCATTTCACACAGTCCCTAGAGGCCATTTGAGGAGACAAACGGACCAGGATTCGGTTCCCCTCTGCCTGCCTGCCCTTTTGTTGCCCTGAAAATTATGCCCACAGATAGCACACCAGCCATCTCTGACTTTCTATCTCTATATCCCTCTTTCTTTCCCTTGTTTTTACCATTCCAGTACCTATTTGATTACTGAAGCTTATCTCTAAAAAACGCGTTTGCAATTTTTTTCATTTGTCTCTTTTTCCCTGTTAGTGCATTTCTGTTTTGCCCTTATTCCACTATATATCCTGACAATTCTTCATCAACATCTGCACACATCCCCTTACCTCCATCTCCTTCTTTCTTTGCTCTCTATTCAAGTGTATCCTGCATCTCGCACACAGTATATCCAGTCAGCCTGTCCACCTGTCTGCCACTGACAGCTCAAGATCATTCTGTCAGACCACAACATCCCATTGTGCATGGTCGCTGTCAAATGTCCCGTTGTCATGGTAACCATGCAGAATTGAGCGGGTGTCCTGTTGACATTTACAGGGTTGAAAAGCTTACGTTGAATCTAGACCAGGTGGCAGAGCTTGGCTGAGCTTTGTGTTTGTGCCAGATAAGAGTGGAGGATCACAGAGTGTTAAACGCAATAATGTGGCAGGCTTTCCAAGGTACATCCGGAGCAGTGAAACATCCACAAGCGCGGAAATAAATGTTGTCATGTGTATGTTCGCAGCTGCATGGCAGACAGGCAGCTTTATACAATTGCAGAATGCATACATTAAACTGTTAAAAATAAGCATCAAACGTTGAATTTAAAACATTTTAACTTCTATCTTTTGACACTCACCTCTGACTGCTACTAACCCTGGTTACTATCCATAATCATATAGATCAAAGTGGTTTTGTTAAGAATTAGGTCCTCTGGCAACAGCCATAATAGGCTAATGCCATTTCATGCTCAAAAGGCCTATGGCAGGCTTAAAGGCACGCTGCCTAATTTTATTATAGCATCCCATAGCACACCAACATTTCTTCCCACCTCACTGTTCTGCTCAAGTTCTTACAGTCAACTTTCAGCTGTGAGAGAAAATGTGGAGGAGCTCCTCCACATCAGGGAGTATATATTTAAGTGGTCATACCTATTTAAGTTTCTTAATTTAACTTGAGCTTCTCATTTAATACGTTTTTAGTTTTTAATGGATTAATTGTTCAGATATCTCTCTCTCTCTCTCTCTCTCTCTCTCTGTTTTTGTTTGCTGTAGTCAGATATTAAGTTAGATAATTGTCATTTAAACATTCTAAAACCACATCCATGTTAGAAATGCTCAAACACAAGCCACAAAACAAAAATCAGCATAATGATGTCACCTGCCTTGTTGTGTACTTTGAGAAAACAAGGTCGTCGCTCGTCCCCGGCTCTCTTTATCCTTGCTACAGAGCCCTGAACAGATGTTAGGAGACGGGGCCATTGTGTAAGACTCTTCCAGGTGGGCGAGTCAGCTCACAAAATAAGTCCCTTTTCAGATTGATTTTGGCAAGCCCATCTGGATCCCTCTCCAAATAACAAACTTTACTGGACACCCTTGGTGCCTTTTATGCTGTAAAGTTAATTGCAGTTCAATCAGGAGGGAGCAGTTTACAGATATATTAGCGTTGTTGATTCATGCAGGTTAGATAGTGTTTGTGCAGACTCCATCGTTAGGCACTGACTGTGGACATGAGCTCTATAATTGGTCAGGTGTATAAATTTAAACAACATCACTACCTCAAGTCAGATTCTAGATGGAGTCTTGATGCTGGTGGTGTACTGCATGCTGCTTCCAAGGCCAGGATCTGGAAGCGTCGCACTGCAAATCCAGCTAAGTGGATGATAGCGCAGTAGTGATTAGCAATCACTGTGTGGATCCTGTGTGGGAAAGTGAGAGGAGTAGTTTTTGGCTTAAGGAACAGGAAAGCAATTGCTACACTGTCCCCATACATTTTAAAGTTGTTGAATAATAGGAGGAGGCAGGAAACTCAAAGTTTTAAGGCATCAGTGTTTATCAGAGTCCTGAAATCCCTCTGCATTATATTACGACACTGCCGTTTTCTTGGCTTTTTGAGAAATCCTACCAAGTGCAATGCACTCAGTAGGTAGTTTAGGGGGGCTAGGAGTATGGAGCATTCCCAGCAAATATACAAAGCCGGCCCAGCTCTGTGTATTTAGAACACTTCAAATCCATTCATGCAACAACAAAGCGCTCGGCATTGATCAGCAACACCTGCGAGTCCCTGCTGCTATGTTATGGCTAGTTGCCGGGAAGAGACAGTAGCATATTACTGATGACATGTTTAAATACATATATTCCTTTAAACGTCCGATCTGTTGTTATTAACCAGCAGGTCAATTTCAAAGTCAAGCAACCCCACACTGAATATAGAAATACCTGCCTTGACAGTTAAAAACATAATGCATTTGCTGAGATGTCTCCCATGAACTAGAGATAATGAAACTAATGTCTCTACAGTTGTTAGTTTTGTTTCTTTTTGTGCGTCTTCCTGTATATTTGTCTCTGTGAAAACAACTGGACATTATTGAGAAGTTAGTCCTTCGAAGTAGTGAAGACTGATACAAATGATCTATATATACATTTTGTGTAGAGGTACAATTATCCCTTAACTTCTTTCATCCTTGAAGCGAGTGTGGGTTATTGTCAGTGAAAATAGGAAAAACCTCTAACAAAATACACACAGTGGACTGATTTTAAATGGCACGCATATTCTCTTTTTGGATTTTAAAAAGCTATTGCAGGTCTTTCAATGAATCCCTAATATGAGTTTTTTCAAATTTGAATAACCTCCATTTCTGGGATTAGTGACGTTAAGACGTGTATATTTTTACCTACTGGAGAGTAGTTAGACCCAGAGCACTGTGGCATTAAGAGGATTGGGAAACTGCTGGTGATTTATCACAGACTCTGACCCCTCATCTACCCGTGGCATTCTCCTCTTAAAGCACTTTGCATGCAGAATGAGTGTGTGTGTATGTGTGTGTTGCACATACAGTACACGCAGGGTATATGTTTGATTCACACGTACACACAACCTGTGTTAGACAGGTTGGCCAGGGCAGGACAGAGGAATCCTACACAGCTGCAGATTCGCTACAAAACATCTCCATGTAGAATCCAATACGTAAAAGCTGGAAATAACACACAAACACACACAGGAAAAGCCTAATCTCTTGACCTCCTATAAAATGGTTGGTTGAGTGCAGTAGGCCAAGTTATGGCTTCCCATGTGTATCTCCTCTGACTCTCCTCTTTCTCTGAGCCTGTAAATATTGCTATTATGGACAATAAATGTTTCAAAGTGGATTTTTGATTCCCAGCCATGAGTCCAGCTGTTTTTGGGTGGGGATACTTTTACAATGGTCTATCTGTTTCCATCTGAGTATTAAGGCCAGAATAATTTGTCAGTTTGTCAATTTGCACTTTGGTAAATGCAAAGTCAGTGGCAACACGCAGTGCAGGGGAAAAACACCCAGACGCTCATTCTCACGCTTTATTTACGTCTTCTAATTTTTCTCCCGGTCACACATGTGCACACAGACATAGACACGATCTTTAGAAATGGTGAAAGCTGTGGTGAATGGAGAGTTGGAAAGACTCCAGCATACAGAGAGGCCTGTTGTGTGTGTGATTGATGAGATTGACTACTGCTTTGCTGTCTGGTTTGGCCAGTGGCCCGGCCAGGTTCCATGTCAGAGAAGCATTACTTGTGTTTAGCACACTCAGCACATCCTGTCTGTGGATCCAGTCCATCCTCAGATCTATCAGCTACAGCAGGGACTCACAGTTAATGTGTGCTCTTCTTAGTGAGGACAGTTTGTGCATGCCATTTAGAAGGCCGTAAAAAAAATTACCAAAATAAAATGCTTCATGTTAACTCTGGAATAGCACCATAGTCATATGAGACAACCACAGCTGCTTTTGTGACTTCAATATGTATATGTCAGTATACGTCTCTTTAATGTTGTAGCAATGCCTGTAGCCGTCAGAAAGGGTTTGAGCCGTAAAGAGTTAGTGGAGTCCAGGGATGAAGAACGAGCTGGGGCTGAGCTGGCAGCCCGTCACAGGGAGGGGACAGATTCTTTCCACTTGAAGGAGACGGTGGAGCTGGCCTTCACAGGAGCTCTGCTGCTCCTTGCTGCTGCTGTGGCAACGATGCAGCAACAAGTCTCACTGCCCAGGGCTCTCTGTCAGCTTGGCAACCAAACTTCATGAACCCAGACTCTAATTTAAGCATAACATTTTTAACATCATAATTAGATGCAAAGCTCATAAAAATCCACTGAACTGTGACTGTTTTTCCACATTAGGTCATATTTACTCTCCTTGTGGGTTTCAGTTCCATGAAGACAGTGATTCTTGTCATATGGAGAAAAGTATATGACCTGTTTCTGGCACATAGTTGTGAAAATGGTTTGCATTTGTGCAAGTCAAAATACTATGTTTCTTAGGTTATCTGCAACAGGGATTACAGGCTCCTGTGGCTTCACATATTTAGAATAACATTATTTTTTTTTGGGGTGGGGCAGGGTGGGGTAGGGTGGGGTGGGCAGGGCTGGGCTGGGGTGGGGGTCAGGCTATTGGCACTGATTTTCTGATTTGATTCCACTTTTGAAAGTCCCAGTTCAACTCAGTTTGATTTGTTGAACTCAATTGGAGTTCAGTTCAATTCTTGAACAAGATTAACGGACACACTGTGAATCCCCGACCGTACCCTTTATCTCAAGTACATGCAGTAACATGCAAAGACTGATCTTGGGATTTCAAGATCAACGCTCAACTAAAACTAAAAACTAAAAATAACAATTAATCTGAAAATCATCTTTTTTTTTACCCAGTTCAGTTCTGGATAAATAGATAGGTAGTCAAAGAAAAAGTAGGACACAAGCTTATCCTTCTTGTTCTCTGTCTCACATGCACTGTATTAAAGTTGTATGAACTGTAGATCCTGTGTTGATTAATGCAGTATGTGGGTTGATGATAGCCATAATGATGGACTTTCATGGGAAGTGACCTGGAGTGGTATCATATCAGGGGGAACCTTTTGTGCTGCTGCCTTATAAGGACTTCTGTAGCCCAGTTTGAAGTCTGGAAGGCTTCTGCTTCCCAGCAACACAGAAGAGGCCTTCACTGTCTGTTGACATCAGACTTTTCATCAGCTGGGTAGCTGTTGAAACATGCCCTCTCATATCACTCAAACGGGCATACATTTTTTTTTAACAACATCACCATCATTTGCCTGACATAAGCCAAGGTTTATTCACTTACACATACATTGCACACACACAGTCTGCCTGAGTCGGTGTCTGACAGGAGCAGCGTGTGACAGTCCAACACCACAGCATGTTGCTGTGATTGACTCACAAGGGTTACATGAGGTCATGGCCAATAATGTCACTAATGGTTAGCAACAGAATCGGCTTGTACTAGCTTGCAGTGAATGAATGTGTGCCTCTGCCATTGCCAAATGTACTCAGACCTCTTGGGAAATGTTCTTGAAATTTGGTGGAAAGTTAGGCCATTTGCAAATCAAGACCTGATTAGTTTTTGTTGCAGAAAACAACCATGTGGCCTCTTAAAAAAGCATTTTGTTTTGGCTCATAACTCATCAGACGTAGAAGCAATGGTTTCCTGCATTCCTTGGTTCCAGACAGATCTTTCACTGTTTGTCTACGAACATTTCTGCCCAAACAAATAGTAAGCCATTTTAAACCATTTTCTATGATCTTTTTCTATATTCCGCCTATAAATTATGTCCAACCTTCAGTGCAACCTGTAAACATGACAGTTTACTCCAATCAATGGTATCTATAGATGCTTCTATAGACATATAATTAAATCTTAAACTCAGAAACCTTGACTCTGACTCATATTTTCTGAATGAGGATTAAGGTATTTCTTCAGAACAACATCAGACAGTAACCACAATTTCTATCATCAGTGGACAGTTTTTGTGGCCTTGGCAGAGGTGCATGTGGTCACTGAGTGAGTGAGTGTGTCCAAGCATATGATAATAGACTTCTTTTTCTCCTTTGTTATACCTAAGCTGATATGTTGTCTTAATACGGCAACTGCATGAAGTCTGTATGATTTTGTGTGAGGTGTTGGTCAGTGATCTTCATCTTTTCGAGCAATATAGATTTCACATCTAAAAGTCAACAAGGCAAAACATCTGGCTGTTAGTTTTGAATAAAGGGTTTTTTTAACCATGGGAAAGGACAACAGCAGAAAAGTACTTGGCGCTCTGTGTTGTTGCGCCTTTGATATTAAATTCAGTTTGAGTCCGTTTCATTTTCAATATTTTTGAGCTTTTTGCTCAGAGTCCAGACTCTGACAGCTATCATCGCTGTCCAGTGTAGAACCTCTGCAGTCAAAGGCTCACTCTCTGGAAACTGGTTGGCCATAACAGGCACCAGTAATCCACACAAACAATACGTCATATCTGTTCCAGAATCAGCAGCCATGACCGGCTGAGCGGTGCAGCTATCTACAGTTCCTTTTGTTTGCAGCCTGTCACTCCATTACTTTCTTGCACTCAAACTTGGGAAGTATACTTCTTTTTTCAGCAGCCTTTTCTTGGACAGGCAATGTGAGATGTTGAGAGAATTGCAGCTATTTCCTCTGAAGCCAGGAACGTATATACAGACACACACACAGATACAGACTTTTACACATTACCACTGTCACTTTTTCCTTCAGTCTCCTCCAGGTTTCCCTTCCCTTCTTCTTTTCTACGTCCACATATGCAGTTTTACCATGACTGCCCTCAATGAGGTGATACGGTTTCAAATTGTCAGGAAAGAAAAAGAGCACATGTCTCGATGTGGGGAAAAAAGGTTATGACTTATGATCCCGCTTCACCGGTTTGACAGCAGTATCCCACATATTACACACACACACAACTACTGCAAAAGTTGCAGTATTAATATCCCATCCTTGCTGACCACATCTCACAGTTTTACATTTCATTAGATTTTCTGATTCCACGTAGCCTCCTGGTTAAGTTGCACACACACACACACACACACACACACACACACACATATATGCTTTTTTTTTTCCTTGTCTTTCTTCCAAACCCCTTCAGAAGGTGATTGGTTACTCCTGGCAGTACAGATTTTAGTGTGACCAGGATGCAGGAATTCAGCCCTTGATGCCCTCAAACCTGCCCCATCGTCTGCTGCCTGAAGAATGCTTTTGAAAAGAAAGAGAGGAGAATGAGTTGGCAGGGTGAGAGGAGAACTAGAAAATATTTCATGATTTGGGATTTTATTCAAAGCCTTATGGGAATACCTGATTTGTCTTCGGATGCGACGGTAATTCCAAGACAAGCCCTAGGTATAAAGGCTGTCATCTTGTTTTTCCAGCCCCTTCCACCCTCAGCCTACTCACCTGCTTGCATAAGATCATTCTTCCTGTCTGAACACTGTGTACAAATTAATACTCATTTTTTTGTTGTTTGTATTCTTGCAAACTCTCACCCTCTCTACCTATCCTGTCTCTCCTTTCTCTTTCTTGTCACTCTGTCACTCTCTGTTTGTTCCTCTTGGCATGTGCAATTGCAAATCTTAGCTGGATGTTGGTCTGAAGTTGCAACATGGTTTTCACATCACACTCATTTTTCCTTAATCCAGTCCTCATATTGTTAGTAAACATTAAAGAAAAAATGCAAAATCCATTTTAAAACAGCTAATGTACTTTGTACTACGATGTCCATGAACATCATTACGCCACCTTGACATATTTGCATTGAAATAATGGCCTGTTTTTATTTCATGTTTATTTGTATAGGGACAAGAATGTTGCATAAACCAATGCCACATTACACTATAACTGGAGATGCAGTACATTCAAATGATCTAAAATGTCAATTTTCTCTCTCTGACCCTAAGCACTGAAGAGAAATGCCTTCACTTTATACGTGTCAATGATATTTAAGCGTTAATATATCATAAAAGAGGCAGTTACAGCAATTTAATAGTATCTAATAGTATTCTCAGCTACACTACATGTAAAACAGCAATAGGTCCTATAGGATGTTGAGAATGATTCTGGGAGAAGTAGATTAGATAGGTAAATTACAGTTCAGTGTGCTTACGTTCATATTTTAAGGAACTTAAAATTGGAGTAGGTTACCCTTCAACTAAGTTTGGTTCATACCAGTTTTATAAGACATAGGGAAATACTGTAACTGTGTGACTGTAAATTTGAACTATCCTTAGACATCTGTCCCTGTAGGGTTAAAGGCACAGTCGATCTCTGCTTTGTACATTACATAAAGGCTGCTGCTATTGAAATATTCTGCCCACTTGCTCACATTTTCCATACGGTACAGTGTGATGGATCAGGAGGACTAGCCTTTAAAAGGTTGCTGTTGTTGTTTTTGATGACATAATAATAAATAAAACGTAATTTCTTATGTTAATTATTCTGTATTGTTCATCTATGGGTCCTGGGTCATTTGAAATGAGAAAATATTGTTTTCATAATTGCATTGTTATTTGTATTTGAAATTAACTCACACAGTTTAGCATACAATATATACAAAAATTAAGAGACCACTGCAAAATTATCAGTTCTCTGGTTTTACTATTTATTGGTATGTGTTTAAGTAAAATGAACTTTGGAAAATTTGGAGTGGTCTCTTAATTTTTCCAGAGCTGTATATATTGTATGGTAAACTGTGTGAGTTAATTTCAAATACAAATAACTCTCCCCTCATATGACAAATAGATTTTGAGAAGAACACTAATTGAAACCCAGAGCCGGTCCTCAGTGCAGCATCAGTCTTTTTTTATTAGAAAGCACATAGAAAGAGAGTGACTATTCACTGCGTATTATGCATTCAGCAGTCTATAAGAAAGTATATTGGAATATTGTTTCTCTTCCTTTAGCTCCAAGGACAAATTCTTCACTTTATTATTGGAATACTACAATTAAGTTCCCTGCGTGTTACACAGTAGAGGTGAAATGTGAACAGAAATAAATAACAGAAATCTCTGGCGGTTTGGCAGTCCTGACATAATGAAAACAAACCAACAAACTGCATTGGACAGCAGCCAACCAACAATTCTACCATGACCCAACTGTGGTTTCCACAGCGACGGCGCCTTAATTGATTCCTTCCCTAATTAACATGCTTTAAGGACAGCTGGGCCAAGCAGCATTGTGTTAAAAGTCCCCTGAACGGCACGGTTATTAGCTTAATACCCAAATGGTTATCTGGATGGTGTTGGTACACAACAGTCTGCTGTTCAGCAGAGCATTTTCTCATAAACTCATGGAATGTGCATAGAATTTATTTAGTTGCTTTACATAAACATAAAAAATGGGTTTACAAAATTCTATCTCTCTATCTCTCTATCTCTCTATCTATCGCAGGTTTCTGCTAAAATATTTGGATTGATGCAGTGAATAGGTGATTAAATCCTAGCTTACTTTTCTGCACACTCATTATTCTGTCACTGTGAAGTACAGAAAGAAGTACAGTTTTGAGGTGTGATGAGAGCCCTACCACATAGTACATGATGCTCTGAGTCCCATGACCAAAGTTTCTCCTTTTTCCAACACAACACATTGCAGCCTCAAAACCGGTGGAACAAGTACAAAGAGCCTGTCAACAGGATGTAATGTGAGCCAATCCATCCATAACCATTAAATTCAAAACATGTAAAATTCAAAAATTGTAAAACTGTAACCAGCGTGTTATATTGTTCACATTTTATCTAAGTAATCCTCTTGTAGCCATCTGTCCATCTGTGAAAACTGAGCCTTCCAGATATTGTAAATGGCTTTCACTTTTGCGGTGAGCCTGAGTGATGTTTTACCTGCTTCCACTGAAAGGGCCCACTCGAGTTTCGTGAAGCCTTGCCTTGTGTTATGGTTGCACACGACTCATTTCACTGTAGCATTCATTTCACTCAGTGTGGCCTGAGTTGAGAGGGGGGGGCGTGCATTCACATGAAGTAAAAGTGGGATAAATTACAGATGAAATGAGTTACAGTATCAAACGTACTCGCTAGTGTCAGGATCGTTTTCAGTCTCGTCTTCCACTCTCCCTTGCAGACAATGTTCATCACTGCTCTGGTAAGAAAGAATACCAGTATGTTCGTAATTGCTCTTGTGATGACTTTAAGAGTTGAGCTGCTGCAGTGTTACTGCTGACAATCAAACGTTCTGTGTGGGATCCTCATTGTTTGCCTCTTATTTCTACTTGTCGGTTTAAGGCCTTGACTATCTGGCCATCTAGTTTTTAAATAATTCTCTTCCAAGATAGGACTGTCTAGATTGAAATATCTTGTGAATAACTGAATGAATTGCCATGCACTTTTGTACAAATAGTCTTGCTTCCCTGAGGATGAATCTTTATGACTTTGGTGAATTTCCCTCTAGCATCATGATTACTGTCAAGAAGTTGATATTTTTGGTTTTGTTTGAAATGACTTGAAAACTACTGGATGGATTGCCATGACATTCGGTACAGATATTTGATGTCCACAGATGATGTACCCCAATGACTTTGGTGCTCTCTCACGATTTTTCATTTAGTGCCATCATCAGGTCAAACTTCTGTGCAACACATTGTCACTTTGAGCATGTTGGCATGCTGATGTTAACATCTAGTTTAAAACACTACTGTGCCTAAGTATGGCCTAACAGAGTTGCTAACATGGCTGTAGACTCTTTACCTTACATTGCAATGCATATGTATAAGCCTGTCTTAAATGTTGGGGCGTTGAAGGCTTAGGAGACAACTGGTTAAAGGTTACCTTTGCTGTCAGGTCAGTCCTGTGTCAATGGTCCCAAGCCCCATTCCTCCCACCCACCTCTCAACTTGCCTTTAGTGTTGTTCCCTCCATTTGAAGGTCAGCTGTGGACCAGGATTGATCTTGTCAGCTTTCTCATGAATGTTTAATACTATGTGTGTGTGTGTGTGTGTGTGTGTGTGTGTGTGTGTGTGTGTGTGCGCGTGTATGCATAATACAACTTAAAGAATGGTCAAAATAAGCAAACTGTGTGTCTATAGCTATTCTACAAATCTGCTATTCGTGCCACTTTCTTACCCTGATACTCCAAAGGATCATTTGTTGTTGTGTCAGGAGAGCTTCTTGTCAGACATGGTGTGATGGAACAAAGACCACCTTCATGATGGTGGACAGCAGGAAGAGCCAGCAGGTGGTCCAATTAGTTGGCCCCATGCTGAGAAAGAGGAACATCATAAAGAGTAGTATTTCACGCTCCAGGCTGAGGAAGTCTGCATGCAGATCTGTGGTCACAGTGCCACGTGATATGGTGTCTTCTATCGATCAATGAAGTTGATAATCGGCTGACAGATTCATAAGCTAATGAAAATGTGTAGTGCATTAAAAGCTTATAGCGTCATTTCACATTTTATACATTTCAGCGATGCTGCACTGTGGGGAAATAAATAGATGTCAATAGATTTTTGCAGACGTTTGACATTCTGTCATACAAATAAATCATGTATCTCAAAGTTGAGTGTTACAGTACTGGATCATTTATTTGGTTTCTTGTAAACCTTAACAGCGGAAGAATAAATTGAGCTTCATCCAATAAACCTAATCTTTGCTGTCTGAAGGACATAGTGTGTAGTTGTAAAACTCCCTTTTGTTTTGGGGGCTCTTTCCCAACCTTGTAATCAATGCTTAAAATGTGGTTGTAATTAAATACAACACTTCATCTTACCACCCAGGGCCCTGACTTTACACCACTCTCAGTGCTCTTTTGTTTCGCCAGGATACTACATATCATCTACTGGGCCGTAGGACATAGGAACCACAGTACTCCACTGGGAAACACTCTACGACTTACTGGTTGCAAGATCTATAACTTGCCATTCGAATGTATTTTAAACAGTTTAACAAGCATTTCAAATGCCTCTGTATTTCACATAGCAGTAGAGGCTCACTAGCATAGATATGATAACTGAAGAAGACTTGAAGACCAGTGTTGAACCAGCATGAGAATCAGGGTATCCATTCCATTACTCAGGCAGTATCTTCTTATAATGATTGACCTACAGTATATGGGTAGGTAAAGATGACATAGTAACATGAATATCATACATAAACCAGTGTGTAAGTAACCTTTATTACTGTGTTTGTCATTCAGGACACTCAGGAGAGGTTTCCAAAACTAGGCCAGAGGGAGGCCTGGGATGAGCTGGGCAGTGGGGAACGAGATGAGGGCAGCACAACAGACTGTGATGATGAAGACGGATGTCAAGCCTCAGGAGATGGCCAAGGCCAGACCTGTAAGTAATACATGGCCTCCTCCACACGATCAAACACTCACATATACACACAACGCCCCTTTCCTCTATCCCCTTCCCATTGCCAACTGCAATATTGCTGGTAAAAGTAATAAGCCCTAATATTCCTAAAGGAAGTTTCCTTCACTAGTGAAAACCCTACTCCTTTTATCACCCACATGCCACATGATGTCCACACCAACCTTTGCGAGGATGTATTATATCTGTCTTATATTTATAATTGTGCTCTATACCTTTAATCATCTGATTTTGTGGGTTATATAACCATGGACAGATGTTCCTCTGACAAAGCAGCGTCCTTTCTCTCTTTGCTTTAGCTCAGTGAGCCTTGAATTGTTTTCTGAGGAGTGCCACAATGTCACTCTTTCATTCACCTCCTACACAGCGAGCAGGATTTCACTTTCAAACTCATTTTCACACTCAAAAGGTGGCGGCACAAGAGGTTCTTCAGATCCTGAGACAACAAGCCAGTTTACTTAAGTGGGCACACACTCGCACGTATACACACACAAGGAAGAGAGGAGGTGTTGGGGCTTGTGTTGGCTTTGATGACAATCATTTGATCTCCTGCAAAAGCTCCTTGTTAATCATCACTAATTATCGTGTTGGTTTTTCCCACCTACACAGTTAAACAAAGGGGTCTGGTGTGAATCATTGCATGGATGGAATAGAGTGGAATTCGGAAGGTGCAAATATGCTCTCATACGTGCACACAATAACAGCAGGGCCCAGGTTAGGTATAAAGGTTAAGATTTGTTCACGTGGCTGGTCAATAGGCCACCAGGAGATACTGTACGCTGAGACATCCAAGTAACCAGATAGGCAAACACAACAAAGGCAGGCCCATTGATAAGATCCTCCCTGGAGTAATCTGAGCCTCTTTGGGTCTTTTGGCCCAAATCTTCTGCAAGACTGCAGAAATGCCAGATGCTGCTTCAGCAGTCATACGTAACATGTCCCGTGTTTACTCAGTCCAACATGAATGCACAGAGGGATAACCATATACATTAACAGGTGCCGTATGATGAGTAGCCCATTAAATACGACAGACACTGGGGTGGCCTAGATGTTTACGATTCTGGCCATGAAATCACAAAATCCCTATTTTGTATTTGGCCGAGGACCTTTGTTGCATGTCATCTTTCATCTGTTTCCCTTCACTGCCTGTCACCTCTCCACTGCTAAACAAAATGAAGTAAGAAATACCCCATAAATTTCCTTAAAAAAGATACAAAAGGCATTCAGCAAGTCAATACATTCAACTCGTTTCACACACCAACAAACCTTTTACCCGTGTTGTTAAGTTAGATCATTTAAAAGGCATTTTTACAAAAAAAGAAATAAAGATTGTTTTTTTCTTCAAATATTTTGGGGACAAAAGCACAATGGCCAGCCTTGCTTAGTGTGCTATCAGCACAACTTAAAACTACTGATCTAGTTTCACCAAAGGGTAGCAAGAAAGCTATCCACACCACAATACAGCTAATACACCAATCAATAGCCATTACATTCCCAGTTACACACAGCTCCGGACAGGTCCTTTCTGCCCTGCTCCATGTTGCGATGTGGATAAAACATGCCAGCCTTTTGTAGAGCCCTGACAGCAGCAGCAGAATCCCAACAGCAGGGTATAATCAATCAAAACTACTGTCTGAGATTTACAGAACAAAAGCCATTAGTCTGGGCTCAAAATATAAATCCATATCCTGGTGAGCCCTGTCGCATGAACAACTGGCCTTTACCTTTCAAAAAAATATCTGTCATCCAGTAATAAAATCATGCTGCTTGGAAAGGTGATTGGCCTATTGGTATCTATAAAAACAAATGACGGTATTGGCCCCATTATAAGACTCTGAATATAAGAAAATCATCCACTTCTCTGAAGACTGATGCCAAGAGCTGGGCAACGCATGGACAGTCCATTTTTGGAGCATCATTCATTTATGCCAGCCAAGCCTGGCTTTGAACGTTGGCGTTGTGGGTATGTTCAGCTATTTGGCAATCTCCGAAGCCTCCAGGATAACAGCTATGGTAATAGGCATTCTTTGATTCTGTTTATCAGTCACATGCTGTGCTCACACACTCCCCTGTCAAGCTCTTTGAGGTGACCAGTTTTGGGGTCTAGGGCTTTAGTAATTTAAAGCTCTCCATCTGATATCTTATGACATTGTATTACTTGGCCTCAATAAATATGTATTTATAGGGGTTTATATATCGCATTTTCTTATGACTTAGCAAATTCTGGCTAAACTATTATTAATTATCCAAACATCTACTTTGGCAAGTGTTAAAGTATTAGCTGTATGGGGTTGTAATGTATTAAAGGGGTAGGAGGCATGTTTAACCTTCCATCTGCATTTGTTTGCCTCTGCGTAGCTGTAGCAGTGCTCCCAAGGTCCATGTTAAAAGGGGGCATGACCACCCACTGTTCTGCTAAGAGAGACTTCATCACCAAGCTAATGAACAGAGCTAATCTGCAGAGAACAGACTCGCTCTCTGTCATCACTCAGATGTGATGGAACTGCTGCAAGTCTTACTGAGATCATAGGATGCCTGCGTACAACCTCCTGCAAACTAAAGAATGCCACACATATGTAACCAAAGCATTGTAGGCACCCATATGAAAAGTGAACTATGAATGTATTCCGCAGTGTTACTATTTGACAGTGGTCGGTCGGCTAAATGAAGGCTTTCAAACATTCTAAAAAAATACAGACAAAGCTGGAAATGTAACATTCTTTTCACATATTTCAATTAGCTGTCCACTACTAAAAGAAAGTGCAGGGTGATTGCACAATATAATGCCTCTTTTGATCTTTGTTCAGATCCTGCTCGTCTTGCCTGGAGACATGGTGGTGTACTTTGTGTGCCAACTAAACAAGGCCTGGTCATGTACGAACTGCCATGACCACAGCCGTGAACAGCAGAATAAATCATTGAATCATTAATTAACCATATCATCCCTCTCCCCCGCAGCTATGAGAGCCTCTTCTGTGGTAAATTTTGTGGCGTGACTATGGCTTATTAACTGTATTAGCCCGGGAACACTTATGGCTGCCCGTTCCAAAGGACCTATTCATTCGTAGCTGGTTCATTAACGTATTAATCTCTAAAAGACCCACAGTGGCACATTACACCACTATGTCTCCATTAGGAAGAGAGAGGAGATTCCAAATGTCTGTGCATCGAAAGGTACTACTCAATTTGTCTGTCTGCTTCTGCGAGTTGCGAGCAGGCGCACAGAAGAGATGCTGATATTGAAAGTGCAAGAGAATATACATTAGGAGTTTGCTTTTTTGTTTGTATCAAACCTTAAAGGAGTTTAGAATGGAACATGGGAGATTAAAAAACAACAACAAACTTTCCCACTGCTACGCCTTGTGTAATTGATTGCAGTATAGTGTTGTTTGTGCTGCTGTTGAGGCAACCTGCCAGACAAAGGTGTGAGAAGTCATAAAAATAAATCGGGGAGAAAGCAGGTTATCCATCTCAGAGGAGGAGGAGAAGTAAATGCATGGATAAACGCTTCCTGTGATTGAGCCAGAGGTATGTGGAGCGAAAAAGTGTGAATTGCACAGCCATAATTCTCTTTTGGTAGCAAACACCATCTGTCTGGAACACTGGTGAGCGCGCGTCGAAAGTGAAGACACCTCCGGCATTGCTCACACACCCTGCACTTCAGTGGCAAAACCTGTCTATTAGTATGAAGCCATTGGCAAATGTTTTGCTTTGCCATCCTGTCAAATAATATAATTATTTAAATATGACAAGATGGAAAGATTTAAGAGTGTATCAGTGTGCTTCTGTTATTCTTGGATATCTTTAATTGTCTTTCCTTCCATACCCTTATACAGAAGGAAACAGGTGGCCGAGTGTGTGTGTGTGTGTGTGTGTGTGAGTGTAAACCGGACACCAAAGGAACTAAACTCCACAGCTCCAAAACCACAGCTGCACGTTTTGTGAAGATTTTTCTTTTAGAAAATAGAGTATAGAGTAAGTTGTGAATTTTACTCTACATGTGAATACACACACACACACACACACACACACACACACACACACACACACACACAGAAGCATAGCAATGGAGAGGTGGGTCTGGATGGCATGAAAAGGATCCAATCAGCAGATTTTGAATTTAAGGCTGAAGGGCACCAGAGAAAAATCTGAGGTCCTCATCTATCAATGTCCAGTGTAATATGCAGTTTATATTTTGCTATACGCCACTGTGTGAAACACTTCTGTAGAGATCTAGTTTCTAACACTTGAATGTTAAAAATACTGCATAGTATTGTGTAGATAATGACCTTGAACCTGGCTTTGATACAGTGATTCAACTTTAACATATCAGCCTCATACCGTGGCAAAGCCTATAAGGCCACAAAGGTGTGCGGTAGCTGTTTACCCTGGCAGGAAAAGCACATTCCTGGAATGAACGGCTGCTTGGGCAGGATATGGCCAACACCAGCGTTAGCAGCATTACACTGGATCGGCTCCGAACCCACTACAGCCATGTTAGAAGATGGAGATAAAAGTGGTGATTAAGGGTGACGTGATGCAAGCTGAGGTCTGAGAAAGGACACAAAGGTAGAGGAGAAGGGGGGATTAAAGGTTTGAGACAGTTAAAACATTGGAGGGGTTATACCACAGACCTATACTGATATATGATGTGATGTCACAGTACAAGATGTAACAGAGGCATGGGAGTACAGCTAACATGAGAATAAAATGTTAAGGGCTGACATTCAAAGAAGACTATTGCAACATTCAAACCTATGATTCAACCTACCGTGAGTGATGGAGGTTATGGTAGGGTGGATGGGGGATTTGGTGCTTGTATTCTCTGCCGGGCTGGGTAGAACCAATCTGCTCCTTGATCTTCCCTAGGTCCTGGGGACTGACGTGCATAGGGGCCGGCTGGCCAGCAGATGTAGTGGCTGTGTCGCTGTGCGGATATTACCAGTAGGATTGCCATTTCCCTTTGCCTTTCATCTGAAGCTCAAGGGGCTGAGAGAGAGAGCTCCGCAGGGCAGAGTAGGGTTGGAGAAGAACGAACAAGAGGATCAGAGATGACTTTGGCGGAGCAGGAGGATGGTCTGGTTTGCGGATGGATGTGAGAGGAGTGAGTCACATTTCCACTCAGATATGCAGTCATCTATTTGTTCTATTGGACTTTCTGAGAGACATTACATAATTTTCTCAACAGTTTTCTCGACAAAATCTGTGAATGATTCTGCGAAACTTAAGCGTCAGTCCCTATGAAATGAATATTTGGGAAAAGACAACCTTGAAAGAGAGCAATTACAGGGATAATCTTTTAGGCTAATATGTGCTCAAGCCCATTTGTTAGCACTTAAACTACCTGACAGATATTCTGTTTAATATAATCACCATATCACACCTTTGTGATCAACTGTCTCCCATTTCCTGCTGCCCCCAATCATTCCGTTTTATACCATCTTCCACCTTTCCTTTCAGTGGTCTCCTTTTTCTTCCTAGCTTGGTATATTCTGTCCTGTGGTTTTTATGGCACTTTGAGAGCATATTAGCTTGAAGGGTTCCCTAGGCGTGCGGCCATCAGAGGAGAATGGTTCTCATTAGCCAGCATCATCATTTCCTTTCTAAGCAGTATCAGCGAGGCTTTTATGATTGAGCCTCCCCAGCACACCTTTGGGACCCTGGTTGGGAAACACCAAGAATCTGTGCTGTGGCAACAGGTTTTAAACTAAAGGAAGCTTGGGATTTACTACCTTGGGAATTAGTGAAAATGATTCATCAAATTTAGCATTTTGTATGGTTGCTATGACGTTTATAGCAGAGGAACATGGAATGCTAGTGACTCTATACCGTAGCCACATAAAAGTCTTTACTATAGTACCACAGACGTGTTGTTATTCACTAATATAACAAGAAATCCGTACAACATGTGCAGGTTTCCAAGCAGTAAATGCCATTTTTAAGATGGTGTCCAGACTCATAAAGCGATCTTTATAGTAAGCTGCAAATTCAATGGATATGACTTACAAAACACCCTTGCACACAACCCTTCCACTCCAGCCCCCAGTCAGGCTTAGACTAAACTTCTGGGTTGTCACTGGGACCAGATTTAATCAGTACTGTGGAAATATTTTGTTGCTGGCTACATACTAACAGACAGCCCTACAGCTGAGATGACTTAGTGATGGCCCTGGTTTATTTGGGCTGTTTTATTAATGCCCGTACCCAGGCTTCGCTGCTGGGGGTTGGGATGAAGAATGGATGGGAGTGTGTGTGTGTGTGTGTTGGGTGGTGACCCTTGACTTCCTTGACTTGCCTGGAGCCCTGCCCTGGCTGCTAACACAGAAACTGGCATTCCAGCTGTAACACAGCACTGAGCAAATAAAGGCAGACATTCCATTGATATTGAAAAATACAGTAGAAGGATAAGCAGGGATGAGTCTGATCCTCTTTGTCTCAGCTCAACATGGTATGCAGGGGGAGATACAGATTAGGTAGAAAACTGACTTGGGGTAAGATTTTCCCTTTGAGGTAGGTTCTCGAACTCAAAACATGCAAACTTTTGTTTTAAAGCAAAGACACGATCAGAGTATCTGCTTTAGATAGCAGAGGTGCATTAGCATTGCATGAGAGGTCAGGTAATGGAGGTTGGTAGCAATGAGCTATTTTTTGTATTGACTACCTGCAGTGTGAGTCTGTGTGCATCAAAGGTACAAGTAAACAAAACAAGTCACTCCATTAACGGCCTATCCTATTGACCAGCGGTGAGAGTGGCAAAGCCCTTCTTCCTTATCCATAATTGATGTGGCAATTAGAGCTGAACCTGGAACAGACTGTCCGGCCTGAGGGCCGGGAGGGGGCTGACCTCTCACTGCTTCAGCTGATTACGGATCAGATAGGGACGGCCTCTGACAGAGTACTTAGTGCACCGTAAGTCAATTGATTCTAAAATTGCAGTCAGTTACGCAACCAAGAGTTTACATCAAAGTATTTGACTCACCCCCACAAAAATCAAACATTTATAACATCACAGCACAGCTTCTTTTTTTTTTTTGCCTAACCCACACAGATTTCTGAAAACACTTTGAAGCTGAAAAGGCAAGTATCACTTAGATCCGCTCAGTTCAGAGGAGGCTGATCGCATGGAGCAACACAAGGCTGCGTTCTTGCTTTTGTGTGGGCACCCTAATGACAGTTTACTCACACTGAAGCTTCTTTTCTGTACAGCTTTTAGTGCCACCTGAACATCACCAGCAAGCTCGGAAGGTTTGCATGTCTCATTGGCTTCTCGAGACTCAAGACAAGACTACACACACAGAGTCACAGGGAGAGAAGGAGTGTCAGAACAGGTGAAAGCATGCGACATGAGACTTCTGTACTGCTCAGCTGATTCCAGTGGGCAGAGGGAGGGATTCGTGTGTGAAATGTTATGTCAGGAGACACACACATGGTGACAGCACCTCTTGCTACCTGATGTGCACATCCTCTTGTGTGTCAAGTGTGTGCGGTGTTGTGTGTTTATAGTGAGAGAGCAAAAGAACATGAACATGAGTTTATCTCTGCGTCCTTCACGCCTGTCTGTCTACAAGGACAACCTGACACCTGCCAGTGCAATGAGGCATCTGGTGTTTGAGTGCACGCAGGTGTAGTGCTCGGTGCGTGTGTGTGAGAGAGCGTGACTGAACACTGGTATCATTCATAATAAGTGTTCTGGTGGGGAATGCGGTGTGTTTGCATCTGTGTGTGGGATGGAGGAGTTGTACTCTGCCTCCTCAGAATTCCCCTGCATCTTTTGACTGGTGGAGGTCACTGTCCTCCCAGGGCCCCTTTGACTATTTGTTTCTCTGTGTGTGTGTGTGTGTGTGTGTGTGTGTGTATAGGGGAGCAAATCTTAATCTTGCCAAGGGGCTTAATAGTCTAGCACAGCCAAGAATCGCACTGGGCAGATTCCATTGCACTGATCCCTGCTCTGGAGTTGCCATGCTGCTATGTTCGTTGCTAGGTTAGCTGTAGGCTAAGATGTGTACCCCACTGGTGCCCCCGTATTTTTGCCCCAGTAGCTCCTTGAGTGCCCTGCCAGAGATCCTGTACCAGTCCTGGATTCCCTATATAGGTTGCCTGTGAGAGAGAGGGACAGTTCCCAGAGAAGTAAGTGTGTGTGTGTGTGTGTGTGTTACTTAGAATACCGAATAGGGAGATTAGTTTGACGGGGCGAGGAGCCCCTGCCTGACGTGGCACCACATAAAGAGTGAGTCGTGGACAAAAACAGCATAGAGATGGATGGCCAGCAATGAACTGTGTGAATGCATCCTCCCCTTCTCTCCACCCTCTAGCCTTACCCCTCTTTGTAAGAAAGTGTGTGTGAAAAGAGATAAGGGAACGTTGTGTCAGTGCGCGGGAATGTCTATGTGCTAGACAGTGAAAGAGAAGACATAGTGACCCAGAGAGTTTTGGCATTCTCCAGCTGTACCAAACAATGTCAGGACACCCGTGATCCATAGCCACCAAGTGCAGCATCAGTCTTTTATTGGTGCACGAAGGTCTGATCGAGGGCAGACTGATAGCTTTGTGTCTTAGTAATTTTGGCTTTACCCAAGAAGGGAAGAAACTTTGAGTGTTTTGCATTTTGTGTTAAAATTATGATGATGTTGCAACGGAGGAGATTACGGAGGAGAATGAATGTGTGGTTTCAGTCCTCTATGTATCAGTATTATATAACTTAATATTGTTGAAGTCCAAATGAGAGCCAGCACACAGACTTATCTACACAAAGTGGCATAAGTATATTAAATTACTTGCGTAAAATCTACAATCATAAAACAAATTTTGGAATATGTGCTTATACTAAAACGGAGAAGTGGATCACCGGACCACTTCTGCATCTCTTCACTTGGGAAACATAGAGCCTCTTGCTCTTACAGGGATAGCTGACAGGTAGCAAATCTAGCAAAGGTCACACATCAGGTTGGATCACGGGAGAATGCTCTGTCCTTGTTAATGACAGAGACTAATGGTACAAATCATATTTACTGACTTCCTTGTATTTGAAAAATGGTGAGCTGGCGCCCGTGCTTCAAAGACATATTGGCTTTAGCATAAAGATCTTGTTTTACAGCAAATAAGGATTGATCTAGCAAATCAACAGTGTCATTATTCAACTGCTGGGCAGAGATGTCACAGGAGAGGAACAGTTGGACAAACGTTACTTCTGCTGTTGTCTTGAACTTGTGCTGGAGCCAAGCACCTACTCTGAAGAGGGGTGACTCGCTAATGGAGTATCGTCTCACTGCTAATTTCAAACACAATGTCCATGTGTGTGCATGCACTATGAGCATGCATAACTCTTTGCACCTGTGTGCATGCTTACATTTATGTGTCTGCCTGTGTGAGTGGTAAAAAGAAATATGTCAAAGGTCACCTCTCTTAATGAAACGTTACTGTGAGGCAGGCCCATGTGCTGCTTTACAGCCACCACCCCGCACCCCCGGACAGGGCTGTGAGCCTGGACAGAGGAAGGTGGTGACAATGAGAGAGAGGAGAAGCAAGTTACTGACCTCCATCCACCTCCACCACGCTCCCTCCATGTGCCATGAATCAAACCATCCACCTTCTGACCATTTTTGTAATTGTAGACGGCAGGTAGAGGAGTGAAAACTGCCACAGCTTAAATTCTATCATAAATAGGTCAATATCTTCTATTTGCCCATGTACGTTTGGGTTAGGTTACACTGGACAACAGTAGGTTACACTGTAATAAGACCGAGATTGAGATTGAGATAAGACCGGGCGGCTGTGGCTGAGGGGGTAGTGCGGTCGTCCATTAACCACACGGTTGGTGGTTCGATCCCAGCTCCCGCTGTCCGCATGTCAAAGTGTCCCTGGGCAAGACACTGAACCCCGAGTTGCCCCCGGTGGAGGCCAGCATGGCAACTGTGTCCCCATCGGTGTA
>JAVQJF010085023.1:0-29920 GCA_036023855.1 Gadopsis marmoratus | reverse complement strand
CTCTCTCTCGCTCGCTCGCTCGCTCGCTCGCTCGCTCTCTCTCACACACACACACACACACACGCTGTATGCGATTATGTTGATTGTGTGTGTGTGTGTGTGTACTCCTGGTAAATCTAGTCTGAGCTGCTTCTCCTGTCCTGTAACCTTGCTTTGTTTCACAAACGAACAGAGGAATGCCCAAACGGGTGACAAGTGAACTCGCTAACCATGACACTTGGGTCTAATTACCACCACAATGAAATTCGCCAGCAACAATACGGCTCTCTCCTTTTGTTTATTTGCCGTTTGTGACGTTATTTGTTCGCAGTATACGGACTGCGCGTCTGACGCTCTCCATAGTTTGTGCTGGAAACTGGCAGCAGTAACGACGCATAGGCACGGGTCCACCACTAAGCTAGCTAGTGGTGTTTTAACAGGCGGTAGAGCTAACGGCAAGCTATCTTTCAGGCAGTAGTTAGCGTTGCGGCTAACTAGCTAACGCTAGCTAACCGTGCCTCGTTAGCATTGAAGTCAGTATGGTAAACTGGCTACAAGGTGGACACGAGCCGAACTTGTTAACCTTTTATAACGTAGCACCGAGGGCCATGCTGCAATTGTTTAGTTTGTGACTAACAGCGATTCACCCGAAATAGGATAAAAACGGCATTGTTGTGGGTTTTTTTTTTTCTTTCTCGCGTGATGTCAGCGGCAGTGTTCTAGAAGTCTTTTCCAGAATTCGCAAATCATATTTTCCAGCACTGGAAGCACGCGCTGGAACTCCCCATTCAGATCCGTATGTGGCCGGAGCTCAACAACAGTCTGGTGTCCAGCCTCCAGCACGCAGCCAGCTCTTTGAGGGAGGAGGAGGAGGCCTCTTCGCATGACATTAGGCCAAATGTACCGATCTCGTACTGAACCCGTAGTATCTGCAGACGCTGGCATTGTCACAATAACAGCAACTTATTATATTGCACGTCAGGCGATGCACTTATTCGGACGGGTAACAACGGCCAGTAAGGGCCGCCAAGCCCTGTCAGCTGGCTTATCTTACACATCCAGCTCCTAAATCAAAACAAGGTGACATCGGTGTGAAGTCCTTCTCTCTCACGTCTTATTTGCCGTCAGGCGACACGTCAGGGCAGCCCCCTCAGTAGCAGGCAATGCTAGCCAAGCATCTCAGGCTGTGTTCTCCACAGGAGCACTGCAAGGCCACTTTGGGGCCCTGTTGGCTGTTTACATCAGTGAAACATGCAGAGGATGATGATGCAGGCCGGCTGTGTAACCCATTTTGGAAGGCTTGTTTGGCACACAACGTGCAGTGCTCCTGCTGTTTGGGAATAGCAGGGAAGGCCCATTAATTGTTAAAACCAAAGCGCCCAGGTAGATGAACAAATATAACCAACATGTGCAATGCATACTCGCGTCTCCCGCTGTTGATATGAACGGTGGTCAAATCTAATATAAGCGATTTATCAGCGGTGTAGATCTTTTTGTGTGTGTGTGGATGCTGTTGTGCTCCATGTTGATTTCTGTTCATGATGTGAGCAAAAACGAGTTGTGACACAGGTTTTTTTTTCTTTTCATCTTACCTTCCACTTTAATCCGTGTGTCACTGAGATTCTGGCATTCCGTATCACCCGTGCACCTGTCACAGCTGTGACGTTGGCACAAAATGATGAATGGGCTCATAAGATGAGATGTGTCATTTCATGTTGGGGTTATGTAGGGCATTGAGACTTTATGTCTATAAAAATTAAGTGACACTGCACAATTGTTCAGGGACGACATATAAATAGGTCTATTCTGGAGTGAGCAGGATCATTTTTTCTCCTCCTGGTTGTTCTAGCTCCTGCTCTGTTCCCTCACCCTCGTGGTTTGAATGCTATTTTGACCAGTGTGCCAATTTTCTCTTGTTCAAGGCCACACAGTGTCTTCTTAGCCCTGTTGTGCACAGACACAGACTCATCAGCCCAGTCTCAAGACATAGCAACATACATTAACACTGTAACACATATTAACACATATATTGACTTAGTGTTTATGAATACACCAATTGAGTAAAGTTGTTATTCTTTTTACAAACTCACTCTGGTCCATGAAGGATTTCTCTGCTTTATTCTGATGCAGAGATGACTTCTTTTAATAGGCCTTAAGGATTGATAAATGGAACGACAGATACACGTATAGGGAGTAAAATATTCTGTATATACCTAATGTACTGTAGCACACCTTATAGTGTGGTCTGTGCTGCTTGTAACGATGAATCAATATATAGCTGATATAAATAGAATGGCTAGCATTCAGTGCATCTTTTGATCATCCTCCAAGATGACTAAGATGTTTTAAGGACTTTAGTAGGTTTTCTTTGAATTTATGATAGAGAAACATACTGTAAACCCACCATCACATGAATCAGCTATTTGTAATAGTAATCATCCAGTTATCCATAGCTATATACTGTAAGTTAGTAAAGACTTATACTGCAAGATAGTAAAGCACTTTTCAAAAGTTATTCACAAAAATGAAGAATTTTTTTAGCAACTTATCTCTCTGTCCACTGGTCATTCATTCTTTTCCACCTTAAATATCGTATTGATCTCTGAGTGACTGTAGCTTTCTTGTGGAGAGAACTTCAAAGTTTGATTCTCCTACAAGTGGTTTAGAATACTAGCTGACGATGCTAATTATGTCACGTTGCCAACCATTTTGTCTGTTTTAAGCTAAAATTAATTCTATTCAGCTATATGATGAAATTGGAGTAGGTGGATAGTAGCAACCTCTACCATATGGTACCGGTCATTAGTACTGTAGGATCAGAGGTAGCCAGTAGCCACAGCAGCGGTGTTGCACTCTATTGGTGTCAAAATATATACATATACATATATATATACATTTTTTTTTTTATCTTTAACTTTGAACAATACTGTGATGTACTCAAAGCTGCTCTAATCAATATTGTGATATTAATAAGAAAAACCAAAAATGAATGGTAAAGTAGCTCCATGTCTGCTGGATGTGTAAATAAGAAAGACCTAACAGGAATCATGAGGTGCTGACCCTCATCCCAACCGCTTCACACTCAGTGGCAAACCTCTCCCGGGTGATGTAGGTTACAGCCTAACAAAGCTGACAGAACGAGCATCATCTGAAATCCTGAGGTCATCAAAGAAGGACTGGACATCTTGGCTGTGTCTTAAAATTCAGTCCTCGAAAATCATAAACGGAAATGCATGACAAGGCACAATGGAGTGATCTATTAAGAAAGCACATGACAAAGTGCCAAGCGTGAAGACAAAGCGTTTGGTCCAGTTATGCAAGGACCTAATTGTGCATAGTAGCAGCCCCATTGGCTCATAATCCAAGACCTGCCCCTTCAGGACACCTCAGACTAGTCCAAGTCCATTGGTCCAACACACTGTTACTCTAACACTGAGTCAAAAAGCAAAATTAAAGTACTGCAATAAGTTGGAAATCAAGTTATACCTACCAGCTGTTTTTCGAGGTGTCTTGTGGCTGCATTGCATTTATGTCCAGTGAGGCTCCTGTAGGTGGAGTTATTTGTCTGTTATATGATGTATTTTTTCCATTTGATCATTTTCACAATGTGATGTTTTATAAGAAGACTGGAACAGGGCTGGGAACACTGTATTTAGCTACGGTAACTTGTTTTAAACCATATCTGCTGAACTTAAAGGTGAGATAGGCCATATTTTTTGCCGTCATTGGGCAAAACCTCCATAATAAGTGTGCAGCATATTGTATTTGATTTGGCCTGAGAGAAAACCTCTACTTCAGCCCCTCCTCTTGGCTCAGTTTTCAGGCTTCAGAAAATCTAGCCAGTGATGGGAGACTTTGGCCAATCAAAGGTCATTTCAGAGAGAGTTCCTATTGGCTGTTCTACAAATGCACGTGCACGTCCCTTCAGATGGTGACAGGCCGAGTCAGTGGCGGAAAATCCTGAAACTTGTGATACATTTCCAACACCTCTGCCTACAGCAGCGTATAGTAGAAAAGAACACGTCCCGGCTCCACACGGAGCTTCGGGCTCATTGTGTTCGATGCCCTGGTGTTTGTATCGACGCGTGGCAAAGAGGCACGATGGCAGACAGTGGGCAATAACTTTTGAGGGGCGGCAGTTGCTTGTGTGTGTGCATGTGTGTGGTGTACTGGCCTGAGAGAGAGGCAGAAGGTTTTGCATTGGTTGCACAGGTTTTGCCTACACCAGCTTTAAGTAGTGTACTATGTTGAGATGGAGCTAATGTCGTTGTTTGACGTTAGCTCCTGAATGGTCGCCTCCACCTCCTGTCCAAGTCTAAACTAGTTATTTATTTATGCAATAAACATTTGAGTCAGTCAACATTTTCAGCAGTTAAGACCTCTGACAGGTTGCAGTTTTTTTTGTTCAGTTATCCTGGCCGGTAAGACTCCGATAAGATTCAGGTCTAAATTGGCCAGAGCTTTGATGGGAATTATGTGAGGTATCTAAACTCCATATACTACTAATACGAAGGGCATTTGTGGCTCAGGATGTAGAGCGGGTTGTAAAATAATCAGAGTGAATGGTTCCCCCAGTCCACATGTCGGACCCCAAATGCTCCCATTCATGAGGCCTTAGCCTTGAATGGGTACTGGGAGTCAAGGAAATGTCACTCGAGCACAGTTGGAGGTCTTATCAGGCATCACAAGTGAAAACGCCTGTGGATGTTCTATGGGTGTGTAGAGCCTTTAAAGTGTATTTTCTTTAGTGTAGTGGGATTTCTGATCATCTATACTGGCCACCTGTTACTTTCAGACTGGAAAGATGGTGTACAGTTAACACCATAAAGTGTCTCGCCTAAGGTATAACCAAAAGAATGATATCTGAAAACATACCATCGTATTGGTGGATTCTAGCAGTTGTAGATATTGACTTGTGTTTATGATAGAAATATATCCAAGAAAAAAAAATACATTTGTGAGAAAGGTTTGCAACTCTCATTGCATGAATTCACATACTATAAATAAAATTGAATTGAACTGAATACTGCGCATGTGCAAATTGTGTTCACGACATTGCATTTTTTTTATGAGTTTCTTAGTTTGTGATTCATAGCATGGGATTTGTGCACCTGCAATGAAAAATTTGGGATGGTGTAACTGCTGTGTTGTGTTTGTGCAAGAGAAAGAAATTCTACAGGTTTGCTACTTTGTAAAGCATTTTTCTATGTGACTTCAAATTTACTGATACACATATGTGACCATTTTCTAGAGCTACAAACTCCACTGTCACAGGTGCTCAGTTGTTTTGCTCAAATGCCTTCACAGGTAAGCACGCAAAATCAAATTACAAGTTGGAATCTTCGTGGGGATGACGTTGAAGTCATGTGACCGTGGTGTAGTTGGTTTATAGCCTAATGGTAGTGTGTTACTTCTGGCAATTGCATTTACGCTTCAAAAATCATAAAAGTGGTGTGCGTTCATTTGTGAAGATTATCACGCTGAACAAAATCCCATTGGCTTTTTGTCGAGGGAACCAGGGCGGTGCTAACTTCCGAGTTGGCCTACAAAAATACGTCATCCCTGCAGCACTCTTCCTCCACAATCTCTTCATTGGTGACATAGTGCTGGTATTCGCTCTTCTGCTGTTGGCAGGACGTGGCAGAGGACAACGTGGCATTGCGGCCTTTGTTGTACTTGCTATTATTGAACAGATAGATTTTGCACTTTCCCCTGCCTGTGGTCGAGGATAGAACCTGGGGTGGGATTGCTGGTTTCCTAGTAAGCAATTGCTAGGAAATTGTTTACATTTTTATGTAAATGTTACAGTAGTAGGTAATATTGTTGTGGTTGGCGATATATGTCACTAAAACACCCTTAGACCATTTCTCCTAATCACCTGACCGTGTGAAACATCCCACATGACAGTTTGTTTTATAAACACAACACTTTAAATTTAGGATTGTCATGTAGGGGGTGGTAGGTGTTGTTTAAAGTAGTAGCCATTTCCCCTACCCATCTATGCAGTTGTAAAGAGACCTGTTGGCCTGCCGATGACTCGTTTTCACGAGCTAAAAATAGAGGCCACGAATGTTGCTGCAACCATTGGACCGGACAGTCGCACGCACACACGCACACACACAGGCATGAAAAGACATGTAATAACATGCCTTGGTGCCACAGTAGATATGTTGAGTCATAGAATGGGCAGCATTGGATGTTATGGTTACTGTATTTTTGTATGACATTCACACACAGGCCTATGGGTATATTTTATGTATGAGTAATAATTAAATAATCAATTCAATATCATAGTGAAAACAGGCTCAGGGAATAATTGCATGACATTCATCACCTGTAATCATTGACTGTGCATTGTGTGGAGGATGATTTCCTGAATGAGAAAATCACTACCAGCGTAAATGTTATATAAAATTTAATAAGTTAAGTATTTCATAGTTTTAATATAGTAGACCAGAACACTGAGCTCAGTTTCAGTCAGCCAGCATATGTGATTATTACTATGTGTCCTGCATGTTCCCAGCTGGCTGCATGTTCGCAGCCTGAGCTTCTCCGTTCTGTCTGTCTCTTAACACACACACACACACACACACACACACACACACACACACACACACACAGCGACAGCCTCAAGGTGTCTGCTGACAGCCAGCTGCTGCGTTTAAGGTTACGGCCTATCTACATTTCATACATGCATATACACACACACACACACACATTGCATGTAACAGAAAGAGATCCACATGTTTACTGTAGGGCCTACATAGCAGTTATACAACACACCTCACTCTCTCATGGCCCGAGGGATTGCAAAGCAGCCATCTGAATATAGAATGACAGACAGTAATGACTGTTGTGCATGAATGTAATTGGTCCAGAGACAATACATGATCCTGTTGTTTATGTCTTTACCCCAGAGTGTGTATAAAGTCTATTACTCTTTACGCACAGAGGCAAAAAAATATTATACAAAAGTCACCTTAAAAAAGAATGGATTACTGGGAGAAAATCATCATCCCATCTGAGCTTAATCTGTCCATGACTGATCACGAGATTTTGTTGTAGGTCCTAATGCACCAAGTCTAATAGTTGGATGAGAATATCTGATAGTGGATTGATGTCCTAGAAAATGAAACATAACAAAGAGGAACTTGTTCATCTAACACAGCCACACAGAGGAAATGTAGGATAAAAAGAAAAAGAACAATAGATCAGTAAAGTCATGGCCCTAATATAACTTTGTCACACGACTGAAAGTGACACCCCCCCCCCCCACACACACACACACATCCATATACATATACACATACACATACATATACATACAGCAGTGCTATGTCTTGGCTCGTACAGAGGGCGTTCAGGCTCTAGTCAGCTGTGTTAGCCCCACCTTAACCACTGAATCAGATTTAACAATCCTAGAACTGGTATTTGTTGCCACACTCAGATGAGGAAGACAGTGGAAAGCCAAAGGCGATACCAGAGTTGTGTCATATAATTAGTTTTCATCTTAAGTTCATGGCACGTAAGAATTTTTTTTAAATTTAAAAAATGCATAAAATGTCCATGAATCAAAACAAATAAGGATATAGTTGATTTTTTAGGAAAGAAGTTGTCTTTCCAGCAGCTTACATTTTCTAAATGTTCCACTGCTACATCTCAGGATGAGTTTTTTTTTTCTCTTTTAGAATAGATGGCGAGAAGCTGCAGTTGCCCGACACTACCATTTTGAATTGTGCTAAACATCTAGTTGTAAAACAAAACTCACCGACAGAAGTCTGTGTCACATCATGAGACAACAAACGCAGTTTGAGTGCACAATTGTAGGATTTTTACAACCAGTTGGCTTCCTCTCTGCTGGTTTGGGAATTAACGTTAGCCATAACCAAACATGTTTGGAGAAACTGTCTGCCTGCTCCACCAGCTTTGGTAGAAATTCAGCAATCAAATACAGGCCCAATGTTATTTTAAAGCTCCATTTTGCTGGTGAAATAGTATTGGAAGTAGTTGGCCTAGCTCTGGGCAGTGGAACTCTGTGCGACCACAAACCTTGACAGTGCATTTTCCAGAAGACGCCTTTACTCCTTACATAAAATGATGTTACCATATTGTCCATGTACACCTTGTATTTCTCCTCTTGCAGGCCATGGTAAGAACCACAAGGACGCAGCATCAGTGCGAGCCACACACCCAATCCCTGCCGCCTGTGGGATTTACTACTTTGAAGTCAAGATTGTCAGCAAAGGTCGAGATGGGTAAGCAAACACAACTCTGTTCAAGCTTTATTGCATGTGTCCTATGGTAACTTTTCAAGCCCTGGGTCAGTAGGCCAACATTCCACCAATAACATTTTCACTATGACCAAACAAAATGAAAATTCTTTTTTCTCCTTTTTTGATTCAGAGTGATTGGCGCAATAATCACTTCAGTACGTACTGTTATTAGCTTTCTATTGTCTGTACTATGCGACGTCTCGGTTTCATATCACTGCACTGCGTTGGCTGTTGTCTGCGAGTAATGTCAAAGGAGCCACTCTCATGAGAACAAACGTCTCGTCAAGCAAGGTTTTACCAATTCACACTGATTTCTAGAGCAGTTATAAGCAGACTGTGCAGACTTGACAGTTCTGCTGAGAGTTGGTGTGCCATCCAGGAGTTTATCTGCAAATAGTTTTGTCATTTACATGTATGTACATTTTTTAGCTAATGTCATTGTCGACTGGCAATAGTTTGACAAGAGTTTAATTTATCTCCATGCTAAACTAAACACCAGGGTGGCTGTAAGGATAACAATGTAAATCAAAAAATGCTTTCAGTCTTGACAATTATTGGATGGATTGCTGTAAAAACTGGTACAGAAATTTGGGGTTCGCAGAGGATGAATGTTCATGTTTACGGAACAGCACCACTTGAACACTTGAGTTCATAACAGACAGTTCTAAAACAAATCCCTGAATTAATGTAGGCCTCAGCTGTGCTTTGAAATTAACATTAACATGGCACACGGGCATGCCAAATGTTTGCATTTAGCATGTTAGCATTTAGCATGTGAATGTGGTGACATGCTAAACATTAGACACTAAATGTTGTCACGTTAACACGCTCACTTTGCATTGCTAACATTAGTGTGATATCAAACTTAACTATTTAAACCCTGCATACTACATGTATAGTATTTCTAAACGCCTGGCCTATATGACAATTGATAGGTCTGTTTTGCTTACCTTTGTTTTCTGTGGTGTTTGTTTTGGTATGGTCAGACATCTCTGGGTCACTGTGGTGGCTTGTGAATTTGTGAACTTGCTTCAGCAGCATTTTCCTCACCTTGAGTCTGCATAAAAACAGCAATCTTTGTATCACTGTACCAAGTTCATTGCCAAATACAGTGCCTCCAAATATGTCACTTAGTCATCTTGTTGCCAATATCTGCATCAGCCGTCCTGCTCGCCAAATGTTTCTGTGCCACGACAGAGCGTTGCATCAACACTAAAAACACTGAAAAATCAAAAGCTTCATTTTAGCTGCGCCGGGATTATCTCAATGTGACATTTGGCCCAGTTATTCCCAGAAACAGGAATTGGACGTTGCAAATGTGCATCAAAAAAGAACATCCAACATGGAGTTAGAAGATCTTTTTTGACTTGCAGTAAACTAATGTTTTAGTAGTGTTGGGTGATAAATGTTTAAGCTCATATCAGGCACATTTTTTTGTTGGCAGATGATAACACCGTTATTCTGCAGGCACTAGTGAAAATGTGCTTATCCATGTCTAGTTTCACAGTCTTATGATACAATAGCTTGTACTGATAGGTTGACCAGAGTACACTCACTACTAAAGATGATCGTGATCTAACCAATCCAGGCCAATCCAGGCGTTGCTTGCTCCAGGTAGGCCAGCGTAATAGGTATTTACCAAAAGTAACTGAATTAACTTAAATTTGAATTCAAACTGAATTTAACGGTGACGGGATTCCTTTGCTGCCATCCTGTTTTACCCATTCTGACTTTTCCCAGGAGGCTGTGGAAGGATCAGAATGACAACTTTACAAACTGCTGCATTACTGACAAATGTCACCAACTTCTAGTTGAGAAATGTCAAAGATTTTCTGTGTAGGGGGAAGTGAATAAGGACAGCTCTTTGATTTCAAATAGTACCACACAGCAACCCATAAGTAAGCCACATTGCTGCCCCTTAGCTAAAGCATGTGCTGGGATTGTTGGGGTTGTTGATCAGTACCAGGGACACTGCAAATACATTGCCAGAAACATTTTGAACTTGTAAACCTTCCTCCATACTCCCCAATAAAAATCTCAGGTTGCATAATATACTGTTAACACTCCCCTGGGTCCAGTTGAGCAGCTCAGATCAAACAAAACCAAACTCTGGTGTAAAAGACATGTGGGAGTGTCAGTCTGTAACTACTACCTTAGCTGTAAATGGGAGAGACTTTCCGAATAACCTTCGCTGCTTGAGTTGAAGCACCAGACAGCAGTGTATGGTAGGGTATGGAGTGATTGTCTGGCTCACTGGACCAGAAGCAGGACTTAACAACATATTGAATACATATTGAAGTTGCAACTTTGAAATAATGACATACAGTGCATCACAAACTCTGCTAAATGGACAGTATGTGTGTCTACATATTGTACCACTGAAACTGGGCATTAATGTGTAAATCAAAATAAAAATCATAATGATTGACTACTGAACTGGAATGCCAAAGCCACAAATTTTCAATACTATGGTTTCAGTTATCAGGCTTTTGGTCTCTCAAACATGGAGAAAAACAAACGTTTTAATTCTGTAAAACATTTAATGATGCTGTAGCAATTTTTATGTTTTTCAGAAGAGGATGACAGAGGTTTTGGACATATCTGTGGAAAGAGCATCTAAATTTCAAGCCCCTGAGCGGGCGACATTTTCAGCAGGGCCTGATGATTACTGCCAATTATTAACCATAAGTGATTTAAGACATCTGTACCTTTTACAACATTCAACATTAGGAAGGTCCCAAATAGTCTGTGGAACTAGTTAGCTTACAAGTAGTAAAGACATTCATGGTCCATAGAGGAAGCCTTCTGATGTTAGTGGTCCCAAGACGTTTCCTCTTTTGTGCCATCATCAAGTTAAAATGTACATTTCTCTGCTGGTGTTAGTATTTAGCTCAAAAGTGCTACTGTGCCTGGGCTCAGAGCTGCTGGCATGGCAGTAGACTCTGTCTTGTTTTTTTGATGAAATATTCTTCCCTAGATGAACAATTGCTGGAGAAATGATATTGACACTGCATTTTCCCCACTGAGGGACCAATAAAGGAGTATCTTATCTTCTTTCTGTTACTCTTCCCCCACTTTTAGTTCAACCTATTTGACAACTTTCATATAAACAACTCCCTGTTAAACTCCTCTTGCCGCCTAGCTGCCATGCAGGAAACTTGTGAATAAGGGCATCCACTCGACTTACACAAGAAATAAATTATTTACTGGGATTTGAGTGATTACATCAGTATGTGCCAAAGCGAGCTTAGACTATGCCAAACATATTGAACTGACAATATTGATGACTCGTTCAATTGAGCGAAAAGGCTTTTTGCTGGATTTTGGTAAGCGTGCTTACATGAAAAAGATGCAGGCCAGGCGCTTATCCTGGTGTGACGGACTTGTGATGTCACTGCTGATCCCTGAGTTTCAACTCTGGCTGTCACGTTTGATGTTATGACTGCCCCCTGGCAACACTTCATTCTGCCATAACTACTCCACACATTTGGGATGTGTAAGGAGATCAAAGACAGTGTGTTCAAAGTCACCTCTGCCCAACCCTCATCAAAGTATGATGCAGCGCTTTATCTGAATACTTTTCAAAGTGACCCTGAAAATAACCTAGAAGTCGATACCCTCAAGTGATTACAGATATGTTCGAGTTGTGGGTGCATGCTATGTAATGTGTAAAATCTACTACAGCTTGTATTTTTCCTCTCTCGTTGTGTGCAGGTACATGGGCATCGGCCTGTCTGCTCAGGGAGTCAACATGAACAGACTGCCTGGTGAGTAACATCTGAATGATATCGCCGCGACATAACCAGTAGGGGGATGGATAGATGGACAGATAGACATTTGTTAGGTCGATGCTGAAATTACATTAAGGATGTTACAATGGGCGGGTGGATGTCAGAACTAATTGATGAAAGGATGGTAAAACAACAGCACAGAGTCTAGATGGGGTAAAATGAAGGGTCCCAAGGTCACTCAACATCAACAGAGTGTAAGACAAGTACTTCATCAAGCCAACGTCCAGCTAAAATGTTAGTTTACTGGGCTGGAGCCAGAATTTCAATCGGACCAGTGATTTGGCAAGCTGAGAAGACAATATCCTGCTGTGCTTTCTTCTTTTGTTCAATTTCAGTTAAACACAGTACATTAAAGCTCTGGAGGGGCTGGCCAAAACCTTCACCCTGAACCTTTCCAATTACTTATTGGCCCACGTGTCCAGTCACAGATTACAATCAAGCATCGGGCAGTGCTGTGTGGTTGGTTTACTTTAGCCTTTCCTTCACAGAATAGGGAGGTTACTCATTCAACAATGTAAATACAAGAAAAGGGCTGATTATTAGCACTTAGTCATTGTTTTCATTCAGGCTGTAGGTATTTTAGGTGCCGGAGTAGTGGGGAGAGAGATGGTGTGGAGTCTGTGGAGGCAAGATATAAATGTAGATGTAGGGGATGAAGAAAGTGACAAGAAATGGATTTTGTGGATAAGTGAAAGTAGCTGGAGAAGTGCCAACGTTTATGAGATTTGGTGATGAAAGCAGGAGGAGACGAGGACGTGTGGCGTTGCTATAGTAATCGGATGTGGTTTGTGGATTCAGTCTGAACAGTCTGACAGCTGCAGGGAGAACATGTCAGGACATGTCAGGGAGCAGTCATATGGATCAGTAACAGATGATGTTGACGTGGGCTTGCATCTGACCTCGGACTAATCCGACTTCACTCAAACATAGCTTCTTGCTTGTCTTAATGATAGAGAGATTTTACATAGAAAATATTTTTGGGGCTGAGCCTTACCCAACACCAGATAAATGAATATAATACGCATTTTTGTAAGCAGGACAGTTTTAGTTGATGTGTTTTTCACATATGTATTTCAATTTCACAATACAGTCTATGTCAAAAATAGCCTAGTTAGTGTAAACATGTGCTCAGTTTTTAATTTCAATTACAGGGTGAATTTAAGTAATTCCACATGTGATCTCATATGGACAACCATGAAACCGACTGGATTATTGAATTGATTTATGTTAACAGTCAACCCGACACTAAGCCTAAATATATTGTTAGGTTGAAAGACAGATTTTTTAACACTTTTTTTTTTTTAAAAATTGACAAAATCAGCATATAGGGGGCGAGATATCCTGAGGTTTAGGTCGTAGTGCGGGTTAAAGGTGCACTGCGGGTTTTCTGTTAAACAAACAAAAGTTATGTTCACATTCAGCGTTTTCACATAAATGCATTGTGTGTATCCAGGAGGTCTGAGACATACAGTATGTTGAATGCATTTTCAAAGACATTTATAAAGCCAATTTTTGTAATATTTTAACCATTCATTGTTTTCAATCATGTTAGTTAGCTAGCTAGCTCTCTTCCTCCTCCCTGCTTTTGCCTGCGCAACAGAAATGCTTGACAGTATGAACAAAACATAGACCCACATGGAAGAATACTCCATCCATGCCCTACTAGTGGCCATAAACTCCACAGTGCAGCTTTAAGTCCCCAAAACACTGGTTCTTTGAATGGTACCCTCACATCAGTCAAACTCCATAACCCAGTGTGTAGCCTTGTCTTTCTCATATATATTTGTAGTCTCCATGCTCAGACCATAGACTGTACAGGGATAAACAATAACATTTTCAAGTACTGGCCCCACAAGGTGGCCAAAGTACATTTTTGGTGGCCAAAATGTTAAAGTTATGTAAAGACAATACGGAGCAATACGAACGCAGCCTTCCTTAACTGTGAGACTTCAGTAAATGAAAAGACATTAAAATTGAAAGTATGTTTTTATAATAATTTATTTAAATTGCAAATTCAAAGTTCTTTGTAAACATATGGTACATACTGTATATTCACTCAGTCTCTTAGTTTGGATTTGGTGGCCAAAAACTAAATTCTTGGGGTCACAAGCCATATAGGGAGGGCCATGGCTAATGTCGAACCCTGCTGTGTGTAAAGATGGACGATGCGTCTCCACATCCTCCTACTGTACAAAAATAAAGCCAAAATTCTCACGGATACAGGCGCTGCCATCTTGCGCTGATGACGTCATTTGGAGCCAGAGTCTGCGCTGTAGTGATCCGCAGTGGAGCTGTGGGATCAAGGTCCCGCTCATACATCTTATATAAGGCCCATGGCCCAAACTGAAATACCCCATAGGACATCACTGTGACATAACCAGGGTTGTTTTATCTTGTTAAGCTTCTCGAGAGCCACAGATAGCATACGACTGTTTTCACACGCTGCCTGAGTAGTACTCACCATGATGAGTAAAGTGACTTTGATGTGTAAAATCAGTGGATTCCCCAGAATTCAGCTAAACACAAAAACTAACTATGAAAGAACATAAGACTTAAGTTGTACTTCCCAACATGAAGATAAAATATGTTCTGTTGAGTTGCACTGAATTACATTTTCAGAGCAGCTGTCCCTTTGCAGTCACTTTGTTTACACGTGTGAATTAAGTTGGATACAGTCCAAGGTGTCCATGGAGATCACTGCCAGCATTCAAAGAACCAATGTGTAAAGATAAGAAACAAGACAGTCTGACAACAGTCATCCAAGCACATAAACCTTTATTGTGTAATGTGCACTGACTATTTGTTACGTTATTTGCCAACAAAATGGCAGCACAGACTGTCGCATGAATGTATCATTTATTGCTGTGAGCTGAAAATGGGTTTGGAAAAATAGTTGAAAGCACAAAGGAGATACATCTCTGTTTTCTACGTTGTCTTCCACTTTTCCACTGTGAATATTTCGTTTTTTTTAAATTTATTTGTACTGTTTTGTCTTTATTTTTCTTCTTGTGCCCTTAACCTGCTGCCCATCATGCCCCTATACACTCAACACACACACTCACATGCATAGTAGTGGCCATATAGCAGCGAGCGAGAATGAATAAAGTTCCATTGCCTCTCCCAACCAATCAGACGACTCCTCTGCTCTGACCAATCACATTCTGGGGCTCCCAACACTGGCTGGGGCCATTTGACCTGCTTATTGACTAGTCAAGATCTGTCTGGTGGCCGAGGTTTGTGGAATGCTGTGGACACCAGGGCAGCCAGTTCAGCAGGCTCTGGATACACACAGACACACACACACACACACACACACACACACACACAGAAACAAAGATCATTCATTCTCCTCTCTTCTTGATTCACATGTGTCAAATGTCACACAAAGGGTGGAATCGCATGGAATGGACGTGTTTTCCAAACCTGCTCACTCATTAGTTATGAAAATATTTGTGGTTGCTAGGTTTCCACTACAGATGGTCCGTAGCCCTGGTAGACAGATTACTGTTGATTGCCTTAACTCTGACTGTGTGTGTGTGTGTGTGTGTGTGTGTGTGTGTGTGTGTGTGTGTGTGTGTGTGTGTGTGTGTGTGTGTGTGTGTGTTGGACTGACTGATTGTGTCTCTGGGTGTGCTTGGTTGTTTGTCCACAGTCGGCTGTGTATCTACGTGCCTCTGTGCACACTTTATATATATATATATATATATGCAGAACATGTGCAGATGGGCATTAAAGTGTGCACAGATATATATATATATACATACATACATACATATACACACATACACACACTGTGTGTGTGTGTCCCTTAATAGTACAATGTTCTCCACTGCTGACCTCTGTGTCTGATCCTGCTGTGGAGACCTGCCCATTTCATTAGCATGTTGGAGCAGTGAGCCTGGCTTTAGAGGCAATATCCCTGTCAGCAGATTAATCTAATACCCCAGCCCCCCCCACCACCACCATCACCCCACCACCACCACCACACACACACGCACGCACGCAGAGGTATACACATATGCACAAAAGAATGCATGGAGAGACAGAACAGTATGCGCTCAAGTTAAAAGAAACACACCAATGCACCACAACAACAACACACATTTGGCTTAGGTTAATACTTGATTACATGCTCACAGAATAACACATGCACATATGTACAAGTACGCATCTAATATCTCACCCACGACCTACTTTCACTAACCCCGCTTTGCTTTTTGGCAACAACAGACAAGCTGTGATTGAGGAGAGACACTGACAGAGCGGCGATTTCAGGTCCTTTTCAGCTCGGTCAGGTCATGAAAAACTGGATTAGCGTAAAATGTAAGGCATAACAAATAACTGCAGGTGAATCTCTGATGGTCTTCTTTTCTGTTAGAGAGATGTTACATTCAAAGAAAAGACAGAAGGTCATTTCTGCTCTTCTCTTAAATGCCATTCCTGAGGTTGTACTTTAGCTTTTGGGATCAATATTGGTGTCAGTACTGTATATTCCTCTTGTATAGGCGGAATACTGGACACATGTAACCCTGTAGAGATTGCTTTACAGCCTCTTTAAGAGTGGTATATGAATACATAAAGGTTAGATATATTTGTCGCCAATAGCGTGTGCTCATCTTGCGGTCACTATAGCTATTTGAGGTTTTCAGTTGAAAAGAATGTGATGGTGGTTAAGCACATTGACATGAAATTAGAACTGAGAACACACTTATGAGGGACCTCCTCATTTTTGAAGGTCTTGGGAACGACAACCTTATTTTCAGATTGTTTCTGCAGTGTTTTAGTGGCTATTGTGAAGTCCTGAAGGAACATATAAACTTATACTTTATATGCAAATTTACGGTGACACTTTATTTTTCTGTAATTTTCTAATAATTTCTAGACAGTTTCTTTGTACGTTTCCTTCAAATAGTTTCATTTAAAACTAAATACATATTTATGCATTATTCATTTAGAATTTTTATATGTGTATAGACACATTATTGCATGTTCAGCTGAGCTGCTGTACACTGACTATAAGACTCTTGGGCTCATCTTGCTGCCAGTTGGATGAGAAGAATGATACCACTCTCATGTCTGTATGATTAAATATGAAGCTAGAGCCAGGATATAGTTAGCTTAGCATAGTATAAAGACTGGAACTGGACAGCTACAGTCACTCAGTCAAAGATTACAAAGTCAACCTACCAGTACCTCTAAAGCTCACTAACCTAACACATTATATCTTGTTTCTTTGTTCCGTACAAAATCCGGAAGAGACGGAAGAAACATTGATATTTTTTCCTACTAAAATACTGGATCATTTAACCTCTTTAGTCCTGTTCAACTCATATAAATGAAACAATAAATGAAGGAAAACGTCCTCGGAAATCATAAGGAAATTACGGACTTATAGGTATATGTACTATATTTGGATACCAAATGTAGTGATCAGTATACTGAATGATTAGGTTATTACTCGATAGCTGCGGTACGCTAACAGTCTAGAGTCTTATGAGCAAATCATGACATCCTCATCTCTCCCCCTGCCCTTGTCTCCTGGTTCAGTCTCTTGTGCTGCTGTTCCTGTTGGCAGTGACTCACCAGTTTCTTTACATAGACGAGGTCCTCCTGCCGGCCATCCACAGCACTGCACCACATGCCAAAGAGTTAGAAAGTGTGTGTGTGTGAGTGAGTGTGTTAATATTTCATGAAATGACCTGCAGGCAGTGGTAGTCAGATGGGAAAATCTGAGCAGCAGAAGTCAATGAGTAACGGTCTCCCCTCCTTCAGCAGCAACTACCATTAAGAGGGAGCCAGAGCAGAGTCACTTCACCTCAAATGCTCCTGTGGATTCTAGGCCACAGTTCATGGGCACTGAGGTTGTTAGGCCACTGTTGAGGGGAGGAAATAGGGAGAGGACATTTCTCCTGTTGGATAAACTACTTACAAACTGAGTATCCTGGGCGCTTAAGTGATGAATTGCTGTTGTCTTGGTTTTTATGAATACAGATGGGTATTCTGCACATGATGAGCTTACATATGTGCGTACATGCATTTCCTTATTGTTAGTGTGTAAAGCAATGGGACTCTTATCTGGATGTTGCCAGAACAGTATTTGATATATTAATTTCTTATGATTTTCTAACTAGTATTTATTCTAGTGTTTATGTTGTTTTGATTGATGTATGTGTATTTGAATTTTCTATGGAGGTTGTGCACGAGTTGACATATACATGCAACTTCAGTATATTTCATTTTTAAGGTATAAATGAATTGATCTCTTATCTGGTTGTTGCAAGAACAGAGTATGGCATACTTCTTCATACTAGTATTTATTTATTTTTTATGTTGTTTTGATGATCTGTATCAGCAGGTTGTTAATCATCGGCAGGTTCCTGCCTACCATTTAAGCCTAGGGCTGAAACAATGGATGTGTATTATAAGAACTGGATGCTGGACTCAAAGATGGCGCCTTTATTAGTCAAATGAGAATTGCTCGCATGGCGGATACGGCAAAAAAGGTTTCTAGCCTCTGGGTTTAATTCTGGGGTGTGCGGCCCTCTGAACATGCGCAGTAGTGTTTCTCCCACTGGCTAGATTTAAGGCTATACGTCACTTTTCTCTGCTTGAGGAAATTTTTACAATTATAAAACCTCCATGGATCAAAAATGTGTAATAAAACGAGTCATAATTGACCTTGGTTACAGTTCGAGGTGTCCTGTCAACAGTTTTATGGATGTCTCTTTTACAATGGTGGCTGCAGGGCAATTTTCCCGCTGCAATATTGTGAGTGACCACTGGGCAAAATTGGAAGGAAGGCACCCTATCCAGGTCTTACTGTACATCCATGGCTGAAACACATCCGTTTCCTTCTGCTGCTGTGCAACATTAAAAGTGTTACATACTTATTTGCGAGTGCTGACGGCTTCATTGGCTATTTTATACTGAGCAGCACCCACGTGATATGTGCACTATCAGGCAGAATAAGAAGCAGACTGGTGCTGTAAAACCTGCATAATATGTTGATCAATCTTTTCCAGTGTTGCTTGGCCAACAACACTTTTTTTCACAAGGGGGACACATGGGTATAAAATGACAAACTAATCCTAATCCATGTACTATTTTAGGATGGGACAAGCACTCATACGGTTACCATGGAGATGACGGCCACTCCTTCTGCTCCTCTGGGACCGGACAACCGTACGGGCCAACGTTCACCACGGGGGACGTGATTGGCTGCTGCGTTAACCTCATCAACAACACATGTTTTTACACCAAAAATGGCATCAGTTTAGGTCGGTGAACATGTGTATAGTGTATATGTGCGTACATTAATTATAATTGTGTGATAATAATATAAATGTATGAGTACTTTAACCGTTTGACCTTATATCCTTTAGGTGTAGCCTTCACAGACCTCCCTGTAAGTATCATTATATCTTATACCAACTAAATTCTATCAGGGCCTTTTCACTGTTCTTTCCTGTTTTATTGCTGTACTTTCATTGACATACCTGATTTCAGTTCCTTCCATCACCACCTCAGGCCTTTGTTTTTGGAGAAAATGTTTGAGGAAAATATATAATATTACCCTAAACAAATTACACATTTTTCTACACATTAAGCTAATATTATGATACCAGGACCATATGGTCCTTATCATACCATTCCTGTAACTGTAGTGACTGTAATCTACAGACATTACAGTGACTGACAGACTGTGTAATATATATAACTGCATATTGACCATGCAGGACCATGTCTAATTCCAGCGTACAGTCTGGTCCATAAGTATTTGGACAGTAACACATATGTTAGCATAACACGTATGTTTGGGCTGGAAACGTTTTTTATCCAGTGGCCACAGTAACTGGAACATTCCCCTGAAAAATAGCCACTTTACGGTTTTACCAGCCAGATAGGTTTTAAGAATAGAACAGGAACTCAAAATCACAGTTGGCTGTTGGCCACAGTGACTGCAAGAGCAGATGGAGTATTCAACAGCATTTAACTGGGTGTTGGTGTTATTTTTATACCCGGTTGGTGGACCAAAGTCCAACTGCCCTTCAGTGTCTAAAAAATACTTAATAATGCTCAAAACAATGCAGAAACTGACAGAATTATTTGTTATCTTTAATATCTACCAGCCCAACCTGTACCCCACTGTGGGGCTTCAAACTCCGGGGGAGATTGTAGACGCAAACTTTGGCCAGCAGCCGTTTGTCTTCGACATCGAGGACTACATGAGCGAATGGCGGGCCAAAATCCATGGCATGATTGCTCGTTTCCCCATCGGAGAGAGGCTGGGGGAGTGGCAGGCCGTCCTGCAGAAGTAAGATTCAGTCCTCACATCTCTGCAAACACACACACACACACACACGCACAAGCACACACACCTGTCACTATGAGAGCTACAGCAATATGACAGTATGTAGCAGCTTAACAAAATTGATTTAAATAATATGCAGCAAAACATGACTGTTGCATAGGACAAGGGAAGATTTTAAGCGAAATATTGCAACATTACACTCTTCTGAGTTACCATGTAGAGACCGCACGCTTCCGTAGTAAGTGAAGATGATGGTCGATGTGAGACAGCTAAAAACCATTTAACTGGCAGATGAAAACGTGATTACTCACGTGCCATAAATAAAAAACAAAAATTGATAATGTATTGTTAATGATAATTCATTGTTAAACAGATAACAATAAGTCATCTGTATGGCTGTGGTGTTTTATGTTTTCACCACTTAAAGGATAAGATTGGTGATATTCTGTATTTTCCTTATTGTCAAAAAGCAAAACCAACAGAATCACTACTAACAAGTATTGTGTGTGTGTGTGTGTGTGTGTGTGTGTGTAATTAATTAATTACAATGAAGATTGGCAGTTTAGTTTATTTTGACTCAAGGCCCCATACGCCATCCTGCAGCTGTAAATACTCCCAAAACGTTGAATATAGTCCCCAACAAATGCACTCTTTACTATTGTTTGAGTAACATTTGCTAAAAACTACAGTGTCCAGCTGTTGTAGGAAATTATTGAGCCTTTTTTTAATAAAGACCTGTTTTGAAAGTTTTGTGTCTTCAGTAGGAACCAATGGGCTTGAGGCCGAGAGCCACAGACAATATTAGGAAGTCAGAAAGTATTTGAGACGGACTAACACATTGTCTGTTTTGGTTCATTCATAGGATTTTGTTGACAGTATGAATATATTATATCACCAGACTCAAGCTTTAAGAATTTCAACCTTTAATCCATTTTCGTCTCCAGTATGGTCTCCAGCTACCTGGTGCATCATGGGTACTGTGCCACTGCAACAGCCTTCGCCAGAGCTACAGAGACCATGATACAAGAGGACCAGACATCTATAAAGAACAGACAGAGTGAGTGAACAAACCACATTTTCATTTCTAATATTAGAAAAACAATGTTCCAAGTTGTGTGTTGTTGAAGGTTTTCTCCTAAGCTGGCAAAGGTGCGGTAGCCTGTTTTTTACTACAAACTTCTTAATACCAGTAATCACTTTGACAGTGGATTGATAGACTGGCTTTTACACACAAACCTTACTTATTATGAATACTGTTCTGCTATCCAAATCAGATATTAAATATGGACTAAATTTATAAGGATCCCATCATTTTGTGGCTATTGTTTGTCTATTATGACCTGTGGCTTCTATGAATGATGCTCTTGCCTCTATGTGCCTTGAAAGCATGGTTGCTCTTGATCAATATACTGTAAATAGCAGCCTGTTGGTTCTTTTTTTGTCCAATAGGAATACAGAAGCTGGTGCTGGCAGGACGGGTGGGCGAAGCCATAGAAGCTACTCAGCAGCTTTATCCCGGCCTGTTAGAGCACAACCCCAACCTACTATTCATGTTGAAGTAAGTCGGCGTGCTTGAAAGCTTAAGATAAAAATGCAGGACAAAGATGCTGTGATCACCTGTAAAGCTGAGCCTTGATCGTGAATGTGAAGGCTTGACGAGAAACACGTGGCAACTTGTGCTTAAAAGAATCGTTTGTCCAGTTAATACCAGTAACACCAGTGTGCCTGGCTTTTTAGGTGTCGTCAGTTCGTGGAGATGGTGAACGGTACAGACAGTGAAGTTTGCTGCTTGTCCATTCGCTCGCCCAAGTCCCAGGACAGTTACTCTGGCTCACCCAGCATCAGCCCCCGCCACGGAGCCAGCAACACGCACCTGCACACCGGAGGTACACATGCTCATCTCTTCTAAACTTCTGTCCCCCTCTGTAGAACAACACAATGATCAAGAGAGAGAGATGCCTAGAAACAGCCACCAAAAATAATGATTTTCCCAGTGACTAAGTGTTACTGTCACCCACCCAGGAGCAGACAGCCCGACCTGCAGTAACGGGGTGACTCCTCCCAACAAGTCAAAGAGCCACAGTGGCGCCGGCAGCAGCAGCATCAAATACCCCAGCGTGTCCTCCTCCGCCTCCTCCTCCACCTCCTCCTCCCCTTCCTCCATCAACTACACCGAGTCCAACTCCTCTGACTCCACTAAAAGCCAGCCGCACAGCACCAACAGCACCCAGGAAACCAGGTATGGGGCAGAAAAACCCAGACTTGCTGTTCCTGGAGTTACCTCTCCACAGCGAATACACAACAGGTATGGTGTAAGGTATAGGGTATAGGGTATTGGTGTCAGATGTAGCAGGTACCCTCAATATATGGTTACAAATAAATAGAGATGTAGGTCATGATGCTGTTATGCTCATTTTTCAGTTGTCAGGTGATCATCAAAGGTGCCACGTGGGATAGTTTAGCATCAATAAATAATTACCACAGTCATTTTAAGACAATCAATGCAAGCGAATACAAACATCAAGAACACTGGCAGCATCTATGACCCTGCACTACATTTTACTTTGCGTGCCACTGGGTTATTTATAGAAGGAAGTCAGTTTGATTGCTCGGTGTAAAAAAACAGGAGCCATTTTACTTCTGTTCCATTTTGCTCTCTGCAAAGTTTCATTTAGATGTCATCTTATATTCAGTGAGTGCATATTATTCTCTGTTAAAGGTCTTCCTCAGTCAACTTCTAACTATGAGTGATGCGATGTGACATGGACACACCATTATGTAGTTTGAATAAGTCTGGTTATTTCACAGGAGAGGTTTCTGTCTGTGCTGTTTTGTCTCTGCTCTTCTCACTGGCTTGGAGTGCGTGGGGCTCAGTTTTAAAAAGGTGGCGTCACATCTTTCGGTGAGCCAATCAAGACGAAGCAGCATCTGAATGAGCGTCTGGTGACGGTTGTGGGGTTATTTGCTAAGGTTGGCTTTGAGGGGTCAAATAGGATCCGTTTGTTAGCGTGGTGTATAGGTAGCATCTTCATGACATGAAACAACAGGGATGCATTGTGGAAGGACAATTCTTTTATTTTTTTACATTTTCTACAACAAAGTGCAAGTACAATTATGGACCAGACTGGGTTTCAGCTAATCCTCACTTTATGGTCTAAGCTACATATTTAGAAATGAAAAAATATAAATGCTACTACATAAATGTTTGCTCTAAACACACATAAGTAAGTAAGAAAGTAGTGTGTAATGTGCAGTTATACAGTGTACACAATTTAATGCATGCACCTTAATTGTATGCCTCAGTGGACATTTGTTGCAGAGGGATGCGTTCTAGTGATGTCTTCACGTCTCCAGGTTTCAGCAATGTAATAGATGAATAAAGAGTTGTCATACCCTGTAGGAAAATGGCCTATTATTAAGATGTTGACATTTGTGAACCTTTAGGAGTTTAACATGCCTGTGTGCCATCCTTTGTGTCTCTCTGTGTGTGTGTAGTGACAGTGAGATGGAGATTGAAGCAGAGCACTATACCAACGGTGTTGTTGAGGGCTCGTCAACGCGGATCATGAATGGCACATACAAACACGAAGAGATCCTTCAGCCAGACAACAACAGCATTGGCAATGGGGTCACAGGTACACACACACACACACACACACACACACACACACACACACACACACACACACACACACAGATTTCAACTCAACATGCTCCTGTTAGTAGCATTTCAGGCATCCTTCTTGCTTTTTTTTTTGCTTTATTTCACTTATTCTTTCCCTTATTTGCTTAATCTTTTTGTGCTTTGCTGTATACCTCACCTCTTCCTTGTTTGCCTTTTCTCTCATGTCTTTTTTTTTTTACATTTAACTTCCAGCAGGATGTTTCTATGTGTCTACTTTGACCGTGTGTGCACGTGTGTGTCTGTTGCCAGCAGATGTGGGTTGTAGTAATAGTAGACAGCTTTGTGGAGGGAACCAGGCAGCCACAGAGAGGATGATCCAGTTTGGACGGGAGCTGCAGGCGCTCAATGAACAGCTGTGCCGCGAGTACGGCAAGAACGCGACACACAAGAAGATGTTACAGGTACACACACGTGCGCGAGCGCATGCAACTGCATGTGCACACACTCCTGATCTCAACAAACAGCGGTGCTACAGATTAATGCCACGCCAAAACTGGACTGAGGTGATTTCTTCTGCTGGCACCGGTTAAAATCCTGGTTGCAGTATTCTGTACAAGCTGCAGGAATTTGAGAGATGTTTGATTCGGGATGAGATGTAATAAAGCCCCAACTGTCATACAACCAGTGTATCAGTTCTCTGGTGCACAGGAGAAGGCTCAAATGACTTTGTACTGCAGGCAGTGTCCTCTGATTCATAATGCAGCCACTCTGAGAACACTAGAGTCTCTGGAAAAACTAAAGAAATTGCATGGGAATGATACAGGTTCTGCCAAGGGGCTTGTTTGTAGCCTTTTCCAATACCGTAATACATTTCTTCTAATTGCATTATAGCAAAACCTCCATCAGGACAAAATCATTTCTAAGAAGGACGTTTATGATCTGTTATACTGTTTCCTTCTATTGTTGCATGAAGTCATTTTTAACCACCATGGATCAGAAACTAAGTGACAGAAACATACTGTACTTTCAGCTAATTAACCTGTTACCCACTTACACACCCAGCAGGCACTGAGCAACATTATCATCCCATTGGATGACCTAAAGCATTAGCATGGTCTTGTAGGCTTAATAATGTCTCAATAATAACTCTACCTGAAGGTATAATGTGTGTGTTTGTATCATCATACCAAAGATCATACTACAGTTGATCTGTAGTAGTCATAGAAATATATAATATATATATATATATATATATATAATAATACAAAATATCATTATATTGAAATGGGAAGCACTCAGGACAATCTTTTCGCATGGCCATGTTGCTCATTTCTGCCAATCGTAATATCTAGTCTATCAATCATTGCTTCGCATACATGTAGGGAAGCTAGATTTAGAACCAAATGACACATTATAAGCCCAACCACGGAAACTGCAGTGTTTTCAGTGCATTCATACCCCCTCTGTTTGTCTGTCTGTCTTGTCTGTGTAGGATGCATTCAGCCTGCTAGCGTACTCAGACCCGTGGAACTGCCCCGTGGGCCAGCAGTTAGACCCTACGCAGAGAGAATCACTCTGCTCCGCACTCAACAGTGCTATACTGGGTAAAGAACAGCCGCAGACACATTCTGCGTGCTACACTGACATATAGTACATATGTCTTCAAGCTACAACTGCAGTTTATTACTGTAAATCCATGATAATGTGAGGCTATATATAGAGTCTACCTGTAGTTCATATTTTATTCCACTTATGCATACAAAATATAATAATTTTGCAGTGGATGCCACATGTCATTAGATCATTTTTTTTACATGATTTTTCAAAATAATTAAACCACGTTTGATACCAACTGCTGTCCTAGACATGGATGTGACAATTTGATTACATTTTACATAGATAGGTTTCCTGTGAATTAGCAGAAGCAGAACACAACATAATGCACACGCTGATATGAAATGAATTAATGTCACAATGAAAGTAGAGAATCTAATTTGACAAATTATCTGCTGTACCTTTTTTTTTTTTTTTTTGCCTGTACAAGAACAAAGGCAGCAAACAACTTCTTTTGAAGTTATAAAATAAGATCTGATATCTCTAACGCTGCGGTGAGCAGACGCTGCACATTCAGGGAACCGGAGCATCAGAGACGATTTGGACAAGCATCGCTGTTGTCCCTTAAGCATAACAGAAAAGGGCAAAACATAATGGCACACACAATTTGATGCGTTGTGTTGCACCCCTGACTGATTGTGTTTTTCTGCTCTAGAGTCTCAAAATCTGCCTAAGCAGCCTCCGCTGATGTTGGCGCTCGGCCAGGCCACAGAGTGTGTTCAGCTCATGGCCCGAGTCCGGTCTGGCTCCTGCTCCTTCGCCAGAGTAGACAACTTTTTGCACTAGCCCAGGTCCAGGTGAGTACTTTTATGTGGTGAAAGGCATTAACTCCACGGCCACGAACTGTGCATGTTTCGGACTCAAATGTTTTATTTGACAGTTAATCACTGCTCTAAATCAGTGCTCATAGTAGCCTAGCTAATACTGACTGCAGGTGACCATAGTAACAATACTGATGCTTTACAGTGTTGGTGACTTAAAAGAAAATTCAATTGTATTTCATCCTAGATCTTCAAAATTGTGGTCATTATGACTATGGGTCATACTAACTTTGCACTTGCCACCTTCAAAAGGTGGACACCTGCAAATAAACATATTTCATGGCAAGTGGCACAAGCCTCTTAAAGCTTTCCAGGTAAAACCTATATTTACATAAATCATTTCCAGCACTTTTCTCTGAGTCCAACTGAAAGTAAACTCAGAAGTTAGCCCCAATTAGCTATTGTAGGTACCCGCATGTGTACTTAATTCTGTGGCAGCCAACCAAACTGGCTATTTATCGGAAAGAAAAGCAAACACTTGTAACTTATACATTGCATGGTTCTACGTAAGGAGATGTAACCTTCCTTCTAGTTGATTTTGGGGGAGTGAAACACACCATCAAAGTAAACTGATCATCCACTGGAGTAGCAGGCATTACACTGCATAGATACTTTACATTTTTTTCGAAGATGATAACATAACCAAATCTCTCATTTTCACCTACCTCCCCAGCATCTTTTCACGGCATGTAAACAAACCAGTGTGCAGCTAACTTGGTTAGCTAGTTTCGTTAGCCTGGATGTACATCCCTATGTGGTTAGCTAAAATAGCTAATACAGGGGATAATTTCTGTGTTTACCTTTGGTCAGACGTGGAGACAAGTGTTTCAAATGTTTTATGTAAAAATGTTTATTTGGAAAGCTTTAGGATGTGTGGTGCTTTCTTTAGTCAGAAAACCCCAAATTACAAGAATAACATATACACTGATCATACAGTATATGAATTAAAAGGAAGAACAATTACTAAAACTAAATCTATGCTGTATTTGAATATTAAAGCAAACCATTTTAATCATGCTACATTCATTCATTACCTTGCTTAGATGATTACCTGTTTCTCCACAGGTGTATGTTAAGTAGCACTGAGAGAGAAGGCATGTCCAGCAGGTAGTTGCCATGGCGATGGAGGAAAAGAGCATGCGTGTGATTGGTGTGTTTGGCTGTCCATCAGACCGAGCCAGCGGCACAGACAGAGGAGAGTGGGAGAGAAGAAAGCTTCCTTTTAATTTAGTATTATCAAATAAATGTGTGACACTATTTAAAGATAATTATTATTCTGTTTATCTAGCCATTTTTTTTAGTTTTTTTTTTTTTTTTTTTTGTCTGTTTGTTGTGCTCATCCCGGACAAAACAAATTGTAATTCCCCCTTTATTTTTTCTTCTGTTTTGATGGGGGGATTTTAATTCCCTGCTATCAGTATTTTACTCACATTGTTGTTGTTCAGCATATCACAGACCACAATAACCACATCTGGTTACCACAGTGACCACCACAACTGTAGGTCAGTTTAATAAAGCCTGAGGTAGATTAATTAGATACAGAAGGCAGCCAGACCCTGAGCCCTTTATCCCCCTAAATTATCCACTTGGACGTGTATTGGTGTCTTGACATGCATTCAGGATGGTGAGGAAACCAGTGCCCAGCATGAACAACACCTCTGATTGTGTGGAGCAGATCATTAGCTCTGCTAGATGCTGATGACGAACAGTGGTAAACACTTCTTCTGATAGAAACTGGACTGATGTAAGACACAAGCGGGGCCCCAATTTATTCCAGAAAGTTGGAAATAAAAATTTTGTGTAGCCAAAGAAAGAAAAGACACCTGTGTAAAAACCTAATTGAAGGGCCTCTGTAGTGGCGAACACTACCAGTAACGGGGGGAAAGGGTGATGACAAGGGATTCAATTGGAATATTACAGGTGTTGCAGACTTAATTTTACTGTAATGACCACAGCATCAACCAATCAGTGATGTGGCTGCAGGTGGCAGAGCTCAGCTCAGCTCCAGCTGCAGCAGCAACACTCTCAGGACCCAACCTAACACTATTATCATGGTCACCTTGATGCCAGCATAGAGAAAATCAGTATCAGAGGCAGACTAACAAGCACAGTGTGTATACGGCTAAAGGTTAAGTCACCCCTGAGGATTTCATTACTGCAGCCTATTTTTTTTTTTTTTTTTACATCGTCCACAGCCTGAATGTCAAATTAAGAGGTGAAATCATTTCACAAACAGGAAGGTTTTTAATTTTAGGGTGTACTTTGTGATAATTACATCACAGTCTTTCATTTTGGGCATTTGATTCCAAACCACTCACAGGTTGTGAAAGCCACTCAGAGCCCTTAATTTCTCCAACACCCAAAAACTTGACTTGACTATGTCCTACCAATTATTGTACAGGAGAACCTAGTCAAGGCGAGTTTATTTATATAGCCCAAAAACCCAAGTTTGTCCCAGACAGCTTTCCAGTATGTACAATAACTAAAAGATGGAAAAGGAAGATTATTTTTATTGTTCAGGTTCGCAGCTGGCCACTATGAGATTTACAAACCTGTTCAAGAGGTTCTGTTTTGGAGTAATATCTGCAGTAACAACACTACCAATGAACACTTCCAGCCCCCAACAGCATGAAATTGCAGCTACAGCGTCTTTTGTGATCCACTCCTCGCTGTCAGCCACTTTGTATGGAGCCCCAAAGTGATTAACAGAATATTCATTCATATGATTATTTATTTCAGAATGTCTTATTTAGAGTAAACTATATAGTTGAAACAGTAAATTGTGAAATTATTTATTTTCACACGTTGGGCTATTCAAAATGCCCTCTTTCAAAAGTCCTTAGTTCATGATGGCAGTTTTGTCAGTGGTGTTGTCACCATTGCCCACCACCTGACCTTTCAACCAATCAAATGTCTCCAGCCAAACTTTTACAAGCTAGCTCCTATTTTGTTAGTAGGTAACTTACTTGCTAGTATCTAAATTACAAGGTAGTAGTTAATTTATTAGCTAGTAGCTAACTTACTCATTGTTTTCCTTTTTATGTTGCTTAACAAGGCTACATATGCTACCTACCTAGCCAGCTAACTAGCTAGGCTGGCTTGTGGGCTTGGATTTATAACTCAGCATCAAATTGAAGAGCCAGCATGAACAGCAGTATCTAACATTAGCCGGTTAATTCAGAATTACGTCGGCAGTGTTGTGATTCTGGAAATGCTTCTCGGAGAAAGACATACAACTCTATGAAGAGCAAAAACACAGCCTTTGTCTTCACTGTAGCCAACAGGAGCTAGCTTAGCTGGGAGTTAGTGGGCCTGAGTTTTGATGATTTATTAAAATATTCAAGTTTATTGACTCTTCTATATATTTTACTCTATCTGTTAATAAGATTATTAAGTTCATAATGTCTTCTTAAGTTGTTTAATATTGGAGATGTTGGCTCCTCTTTTAGATGCTTGGGGGGGGGGGGGGGGGGGGGGGTCCCGAACATTAACATGTTTATGCCGCC
>JAVQJF010085021.1:0-14239 GCA_036023855.1 Gadopsis marmoratus | reverse complement strand
ACAACCTACCAGCCGAGTTCCTTCAAAAACTGTGTGCAAGTGTACCTAGAAGAATTGATGCTGTTTTGAAGGCAAAGGGTGGTCACACCAAATATTGATTAGATTTAGATTTCTCTTCTATTCATTCACTGCATTTTGTTAATTGATGAAACTAAATTATTAACACAAAGCATTCTTAGTTTACAGCATTTTTTCACACCTGCCTAAAACCTTTGCACAGTACTGTAAATCTGGAAGATTTTAAATTACATGTCACAAAAATAAGACAACAGACCTCGAATTTCGAGTTATCCAGAAAACGACTCTATGAGTAAATAGTGTCAGTTAGATTAGCATAAACTCATTCTAAAGTCTGTTAATACTACGAACTCTGAAACACACAGTTTGGCATGTATGCAGACTTAAATAAAACAAATACCTAAATTTACAAAAGATCTACTTTTTGTGCCTCTATGTTAGCTTGTGATGCTACAGTGACTTCCTGTTTACATAGTTGATTGCTAGTGATTGGACAGTGCAATAGCAGGTGATTTACACAATACTAAAGTATTTTCTTAAGTTTTAATGGTGCAATCCCATTTTGTAAATCACTAGTCTGAAACTAGCTAGTAGCTACTAAGGACTCATGAAGGACTTAATGGATTTATGAATAGTTGGTGCAACCCAGTCCTGGTCTATCAGTATTGATCAGCCAATGAGATGGTTGTATCAGAGATTGCCATTTTACAACTGACAGAGGACCAATTTTACCTATAGGACTAAAAAGCCACCCATCAGGAGACAAAATGAGCAAAACTGACAATTATTTTATCCATCATGACAGAAAAATGAAATGTCAGCTTTCATCCAGTTGTTTTGATTTCCATTTCCTCTACTGAAAATGATCTGATATCTTTCTGAGGTCCAGTGTGGGACCACATCAGATATTGGCCTGTTTCCCAAAAGCATCAAGACAGGGTAATATCACTTGATTGCTTATAGAAATCGCAAATTCTGGCCATTTATGCATTTATGCATATCTTTTTGTGAAGTTTGACAAAACAGTCTCAAGTCAGTTTAGTATCTTTTCTAGTGCTTTCAACCACATGTCACAATCTTCACCAGTAGGTGGAGTCATAGAGGTGACCTTAGTATGGAACTTGTTTGACATGTCAACAGGTGGAAAGTAACTAAGTACTGTACGTAAGTACAATATTGAGGTATTGGTACGTTACTTGAGCCTTTCCATTTCATGCTACTTTATGCTTCAAGTCTGCATTTCACAGGGAAATATTTTACTTTTTACATTTCTAAGTTACTCTACACAATAAAATATTCCATATAATGTAAAGGATACGTTTATAAAATGCACTGATTAAAGGATTAAAGTAGTGATTCCCAACCTTGTTGTCCATTACAAAAACTCTGTGTCTAGTTGGGCCAACTCGTCACATGTTTCAGATGTCTATGAGTTGTTTGAAATTCCACTAAAGAGAGAGTTTTCCTTGAAATGGCAGAGATGGTTTATTTAAATCATTGATATTAACTATATCACAAAAATGAGAGAAAAGTAAAAAAAAGTTCTATAAATTTGTTTAGGAGAATATTTATCAGGGGGCCTGATCTCTAGGTTTGGAACCTAACTAGCTCCACTTTGGCCAGCTACAACAAAATAATCCTACTTACACTTTTATGCATTTGTAATAACAATCTATTAGTGTAATACATAATAATATGTCACTCTGTCAAAGGCCATATTTCTGCAGAACCTTTGACACATCAGGTACACTCAGGTACACTGGACATTTATATTATATTTACATTTATATAGAGAGTATTTTTTACATTGTTGTATTGGTAATTTTACTTAAGTAAAAGATCTGAGTACTTTTTCACTGACAGGTGATGATGACTGAGCTTCATCTGCTGTTGAAGGCAGTGAGATGTGGTTGAAAGCTCCATAAAAAGCTAATAATTGGCCATTAAGGTGAGATTGAGATCTTTTTTTTTGCAACCACTGCCTATTGACCATATGTATTTCAGCAACAAGAAAGTGCTCCGCCTGTGTTATTTTGTCTTTTAACTTCTTGTCTACAGAGGAAGTTGGAATGTGTCTAGTTGTGTGTCATCCAAAATGCAGAATACTGTACATGTAAATAATATTAATAAGTTAATAACCTGAATCCTCATATGGAAAAGTTAGCATCAGAGCTCTTAACAGAGCCCTATCCCCACTTTTCACCAAAGAAACAGCGCCTGCCACACACAGTAAGCTAGTTAACATAACTGTAAGCTAGTTAACATGGCTTTGGCCAAAGATCGTCTTTTTAATATGATATTTTTGGTATATGTGGTTTGTCGGGTCACATAACCTCCTCAGATCAGATCAGGACCGCCAATTTTTACTTGCATTTACTATAACCAGCGATGGCAACTGGAAGTTAAAAGACAAAACCAGAAATGGGCTGCAGAAGGTCAAAATTGGTACCTGGTGTGTTCATTGCTATAACATCAACAGATTTAATCCCAAAGATGCTGTTGGCAAAGGCCATGGGAGTTCCTTTCATGTTAGAATCGAGATAGATTGATAGTGTTAGCCATTGTAGAAACCCTTCATTCTTTAATACTGCTGCACAACAATCCAAATAAAATCCTCTCAGGTTGGAGCAAGAATGCAATTCAAAGACTTCTACAATGGCAGACTGAGTGTTCATAATCTAATCTGTAGTTTTCAGTGGTGGCCAGTATGAAATAGTTATTTGTACTAATGGAAACTGCAGCAACATAATACTGCATAAGACATCGAGGCAAGGAAATTATAGGCCAAACACACCACTGAAGCAAAGAAAAGACACATCGCTACAAAGCTCGTCCAGCCCGGCCGGCATGCAAGTCCACCAAGAACACAGAGCTTGAACGTGACACCCACTAACGTTTCTCTGCCTCTGTAACTCACACACACAGATACAATCTGCAGAAGTCTTCAGGGGGTTGCTCAGTCCTCTGATATAACAAATCTCTGGATGCTAATTTAAGAAGCTGATGAGACCAAGAGACATCAAGGCCACAAACTTCATGAAATCAAAAGAGGTCAGAGGTCAAAGATCAAACCAGAGGACTGCAGCCAACCAGGATTGAGCCAAAATCCAGACAAAGAGGTGAGAGTTGGTGTGTCCTGCACATACAGACCAGACCTTGGCCAAATAACAACTAATTTTAGCCTTTTGTTTAAATCCCACTCTAACCATCAGACCGTGTAGTGTTTGCTAAGTGAGGTCAGCTCATTTCTAATTAATTTTACTCTAGTGCAGATTGTGTTTGACCGAAAGACTACAATTCTTCTGCACTTCTGTGGGATACAACAAGCCATAGGTCGTATTTGTGAAGGCTGTTTGACCCAGGTGTGGTACGCACAAAGGCTACACGAAGAAAAACAAAAAGGTAAGAAAATAGAGTGCGGCACACAACACAAAAACACACAGAACATAAAACAAAATTTCACACCAACACAGAACCACACACAGGTGAGGAAAGACAACACAAGGAGCAAAAACAGTGCACAGGAACAGTGAGATACACATTCTTACATGGAGAAGCAGTTTTGCTTCTTTCTTTCTTTGTTTTCCTCCTCATCCTCATCACCACACTTTTCTGTCTTCCCCAAACTTTTCCTCCTCCATCTCCTCCCTGTGATGCTGCTCGGCTGACAATCCACTCTGAACACATCATTTCATAGCACATTTTGCCCCTCCTCCCCATCTAGAATTTATCACTGCAGTCTTTTTCATTCATTCATGTTTGTTTTTTCCAAGTTGCGAAGGTGCTCCAATTTCACTCAATTCTTTTTTGGTTTTTGCTGTGAGAGACTTTAGGCGAGGTGGGGGGGGGATAGATACTAGATACTACAGTAGATAGTGTGTCGCGGGGATAAACTTTCATAGACAGAGGGACACAGTTATTGAGAAAGGGTGGAAAGACAAGGGGACAACACTGGGAGAAGACAGGAAACACAGTTGGACAGTTGGACAAGGAACGCAAACAAGCACTTTCAAAGGAGGGGGGCAAGAGCCACCGAACAGAGCAGCTGGCATTCACAGGCACAAAGGGAGGAAAGCTCAGTGTGTTTTCTCTTATCTCTCCCTTTTTCATACATACACTACATCTTTGCAGAAACATGGGTGAATAGGAACACAAGGGGACCAAATGATTGAGAAATAGATACCTGAGTTGTGAATGGATGGAAAGAATAGAAACGTTGGCAGAAACAGGCTCTAAAGAGCCAGCAGTCAGTTGGATTAAAACGTTGACTTTGAAGGGTGCCTCTGCAGTGTGGATTCTCACTAGGTAATCATGCAACTTCTTCAAAGATCTTTTGGGTCAGTCTGTTGTATGAAGCCTTCATCTAGTCTGCGGTTCATTCAGGAGGCAAAAGATTTAAATCCAAATTCTTTGTGCATTACAACATATTTTACATTTCTTGCCCTAGATCAGTGTAGACTCTCCACAATCTTGAGACAAAATTCAGACATACTGGCCAAATTAGGGGGAAATTGTTTTTCCTGTGTTCACGTAAATTAAACCCACCTAGGTCCAGGATGGATTATCAACCGGGCAAAATGGGTAACTACCCCAGTTCCCCCAGACCCAGTTCAACTGTGTGGTAAATACTGTATTTTGTGATGATTTGATTAATTGCAAAATTGTTTAGTAACATGCGCCCACTAAGGCACATCCAACCCTACCACATATTGGAGGATTCTGCATATCCTTGTGTTGCAACCATTTTTTTTTAATACCCAATGCAAATGTTCTTTAGATTTGGACTTTCTACAATATCTATACATGGCAACCGCATTATGGTCAACGTTAGGGAAATATTGTGTTTACAATTAATAAAAACTCCACTTCCTTATGTTGCTACAAACAGGAGGCCCCCTGGCTGGTTAATCCGCATCCTTTGTGGGAGGGTTGCATTGAATCATTGCATTCTCACATTGCAGAGGTATCCTTATTTTGAACTCTTAAACTGCAGTTTAAATGCAAGTGTGGAGAATAGGATAGGACGGAGAAGATGAAACATGACATGAATAAGGTGAAGTCACAAACGGATATTGAAGAAGCAGACGAATGAAAAGGATGCACAGGGGAATTTGGTGAGGAGGTATCTGGGGAGGAGAAGGGTCTTTGCTCTCTCTTGCAGAAGAAGAGTTGAGACCGTGATGGAAGAAGCTGGATTTGTTTGTTTTGTTGTTTAGTTTTTTTCACATCTTAGCATTAGTTCACAGTTACTGCTTCTTTTTGCATATATCTGAAAAGCGCAGGGCTTTCAGAACAGTTCTCTGTGAAAAGAGAAGCAAAAGAAAGAAGACAAGAAATGATAAGCTACTATTGTTAATGTTTCTCGTATTCATAAGTCTCTCAAGATCGATAAGAAAGCAGCTATACAAGACCTACTAACCTACGAAATGCAACCCCTACCCGTCCTGCAAAAATAAACTTTCCCACCCCCACCCAGCCCCGTTACAGTACCTAACATGGTCTCTTCTGACCAATAGCATCATATCATTTTGGCATGCATAATGTCAGCCTGTCCCACCTCTTGCATTCAAAGAGGTGAAGATTTTTTGTCCTGCATGCTTTGTTAGTGCATATGAATGCGTATAAAGACACACATCCATACACACTTTTAGTAATCTAAATGATATACACACATTCATTAAGCTTGAGACTAAAATCTTATCAAACCTCTTCACATTATTAGTCATGTCAGTATCCTTATTGCTTGCGATGGAAACCCATGCAGATTTGGCTACAACACAAACTTTACATATGTACAACATCATGATAAAAGTGACCAATCAGCAGTGGCCTAACAGAAAGTGACGCACTTGAAACAAGTGGACATTGGGAAGGGAGGGGAGGAAAAGGAGAGGATGAGATGTTGAGAAACAATAGACAGGTTTAGTAGAGAGACTGGGGTGTGTGTTTACATCTATGTGTGTGTGTGTGTGTGTGTGTGTGTGTGTGTGTGTGTGTGTGTGTGTGTGTGTGCCTGCTGTGTATGTCTGATATGATAGTGGGTTAAAATCATTTTCCAACTGGGTATTTAATCCTGAACTCCAACTGGATTAAAACCTCAAAACCATACATTTATACATCCAGATTCAGTTGGACTTCTGAACCTATCTGGAAGCAGAAAACCATGCATGACCCGAAATCAGGGTCACATAAGGTTAAAAGAATAGCTTGACATTTTGGCAAAAAAGCTTCTTCACTTTCCTGCCAAGAGTGAGATGAGGAATGGATAGAAATCTCATGCCTGTTCAGTACAGAGCTACAGCCAGGAGGTAATTACATTATCTTAGCATACAGACAGATAGCCTGGGTCTACAAAGTCCCAAAATTTCCATACCAACACCTCTAAAGCACACTGATCAACATGTTGTATCAATCAATCTGTACACAAAGGGAATAGGAAAAATTGACAAGTTGTTACAGGGAGTTATGTGCTGTTCTTATTCTCTGGTAACCAGTGGCTGGGGGGCAGTTACTTCCTGTTTTGTTGTAACTGTGAGGTTGCTCATTTTTACATTTCTGTTCTGTACATGTTAAACAAATTAGATCTAACGTTTAAGTTAGTGAGCCGTAGAGGTGTTGGTGTAGTATTTTTGTGCATTTTGACAGAGCCAGGCTATAATCGCTTCCCGGCTAAAGCTCCAAAGTTTGATATTATGTATCAAACTCTCAACAAGAAAGTGAGTAAGTATAAAATAAAATATCAAACAAAGTCTTTAAATATACAGTTATCTTCTCCTCAGGCAAAGTCATTGTCCTCATTTGGTGCTCTCACCTCCCAACACTCTCAGCTTCAATGTGAAAACATAACGGGAACGGGATATCTCAGGAACAAATCCCATCGCAAACAGTACTTTATAAACTTCCTCTGCATCTTTAAGTGGCTCTTGATCAGGGCTATTAACAGATTATATGTTCACTGAGTGGTTAGTGATAGTTTTTCTTTTTGGGGAATCTAATAAAAATCAAAAGGAACAATCTCCTGCCAGCTGAAAGCTCTCTGTTACATTCTGTATGGGAGAGAAGTAAGGTGAGAGCGAGAGATGACAACAAGGGATTTCAACAGATGTGAAACTTAACCAACAGACACACATTTACTGTCTACAACAGCATATTACATTCTGGTTCTGAAACCAAATAGATTTCTGCAACGTCAGAAAAAAAATCCAGTTTAAATCAAAAAGCAAACATTTATACATAAGGCAAAAAAAAACCTTGAAATTAGATAATAAAAAGAAAAGTATCCCCACCGACATCATCACGTGATCAGTTTGTCGAAAATAAACATGAGATCTAAATTCATATAATGATCAATGAATAATGAATAATCTTTTCTTCCTTACAGAAACAAAAAGAAAGAAACAGGTGTTTTTCCAAGTTGACATATGTGCATCTTAGTACAGAGGTAAATGCAGGCCCAGGCACACACACATGTGCACGCACAAACACCGACGTGCACAATCATCATGTGTGTCGCAGATATAACGCATCTGAGCAGACACACACAGATACAACCACCCCTGTCTCATTTATCTACATTGCATATTTCTATGTTGTATGCTGTCTCTGTTGTCATGTTCTCTCTCTTCTTCCCAAGAGGTCGTTTGTCATCCTTCTCTTCTCCTACCACGGGCTGTCACTCCAGTAGCCGTTCACGGTGCCTCCTACTGAGCAGCCACAGTCGAAACAAAGAAGAGATGGAAGGACAGAAGAGGAGAGGGTGGGGTGGGATTGGTGGGTTCGGGGGAGGGGCAAAAACAGGGAAAGAAAGAGAAGCCAAAAAGGGAGAAAACTAAAAATATTGCCTCTGGCTGCTGAGTCACACTGGAGTCAGTGCAAGTAGTAACGCTGTTGGCGATGGTGGTGGTGGTGATGGGATGGGATGAACTCAGACTTGAGGAAAACCACACTTCTCACAATCTGTGATGTCCGAAACATTTCCCAGGTAAAGAGAAAGCCAATTACCCCGTCACCTTAAAGGAATAATTTGACATCTCTGAAAATATGCTATTTTCCTTTCTTTCTGAGAAAGATGTGAGGAGATGAATATCAGCCTCATGCCTGTACAGAGCTGGAGTCAGCACATGGTTAGCCTACAATGAAAGACTGGAACAGGGTGAAACAGCTAGCTTGGTTCTTTATTATAAAATGCACCAAATAAAACTCACTAATTAACACTTTGTAACTTGTTTGTTTAACACATCTAGAATGCAACAACATAAGACTCTCTGTGGTTCTAAAGTGAGTTATATGATCGAGCTGTCTCGATGAACTTGAGGTGGTTACCAGATAATAAGGATGGTGAGGACATGTTTGCTCAATAACTGTATGATGGTAGCAAATCTCAATGTCACAACAAAACTCCTGAAAGTGCACACAGTCATTGCAACGGGAGAACTCCTTTCAGCACTTTAACTCCACCTAAGACCACAAATTGTATTTTGTCTTTACATTTCTGTTCATGAACCAGTTAAAAAGACAAGCTAGCCCATGTTAATTAGTCAGCTATACTTAGTCATCTTGGACAGAGATGGGCTAGCTGTTTCCCTCTGCTTCCAGTCTTTACGCTAAGCTAGGCTCACCACATCCTGACTCCACAGACAAGAGAGTGATATCAATCTTTTCATCTCACTCTCAGAAAGAACGCAGCCTCTCGTTGTGCTGTTCCTTAGGTAAGGAATTAAAGCACAGTAAAGAAGTGAAGAGTGATTGTCCCTTTCTTCCGGCTTTGCAGTTCAGCGTTTTGCTGAGGGTCCAGGTGAGAGTGAATGGAGAGCAGGTGAGAAGTGAGGGTGTGGTGAAAGATCAGACCCTACCACTCCAGTTCCTATAACAATGTCTACACTGGAGGTCGTGGTAAGGTCAAAGTTCATTATATGTGTTTACCTACCGTTCTTTTTTGATTCTATAGCTGCTTATGCCCTCTCTGACTACCCCTAGCTTCCCATAATCCCCTTTGACAGTGATTCCCAACCATTTCAGTTTGTGACCCCTTCAATCCAACATACCGTGAATTCTCAAATCAGGGCCATAGTTACCACTGAGGACAGGCGGTCATGTTCTCTGTTTATATTCTGGGAATTTGGGCTATTTGGCAACTTGGGATACATTCCCATTCTGCAGATAAATCACTTGGTGGATAAACAGGCTGATTACAGTAAGACTCAATATCTAAAAAATTCAACTATCCTTTAGGCCAACAAAAATTAATAATTAAAGGATTCAGCATTTGCACAATTTTATTCATAGTATAGTGGAGAGGGCTGTGAAAAGTTGTCATCTTTATGTTGGAAAATAACACTAGGAAAATAAGACAGGCAATACAGTTAAATGAATAATTGAATAAATCTGCGCCTTGGGAGTGTTTCTAAAAATTCTAAAATCTGGGCCACCGCCCTGTCTCAAATAATAAAGGCCTGTCCTTACTTAAGGCTGGGTAAAAGTCACTGAAAATAAATTTCCATCCACGTGTTTTTATGCACATCTTCGATTAAAAAACCTTAGTGGAAATGCTGAAAATTAATGTCAAAAAAAGAAGTTTATATCACAAAAACGTTTTTACGCATAGCTGAGGTGGAACAGTTGGTGACAGAAGCATGTGACTTAAACATCACTCAAGATGGTACTGAAGAGATGTAACATCTGATCTGTGTGGAGCGATGATGAAGAGACTGAAACCTTCCTCACATTAAAACATGAAACAAACAGAAATGTCATGTTTTCCACACGGCTTTTGTTCGTTTGAGGTTTGACTGGAGCTCTTTTGACATCACTCTTGACATCGTCTCCTTGAAGCTGACCCGGCACCGCCGACAAAACTTTGCTTTGCAGTAGTGGATGGAAACACACTTTAAAAATACATTGTCTTTTGCAGATTTTCTGGAAATGTGGTAACATTTACGCTACATTTGGATGGAATCTCTACTTGAGTGGGGAGGTAATTACATGTACAATGCTGTTATAACAGTATTTTGTACAATTGCACCATGGAAATGTACGTTAAATGTACATTACCCTATAGAGCTTCCTCCATTTAAACATGGGCTTACGCTTTGCATTAACAGCAAAAAGCAACTGAGGCTTCTGTCTGAGATATAATGAAAAACACTTATAATACAGGAGTAATAAAGGCATATCTTTAATATTAGCTGGATTCACATAATGGTCTGGTACTATCTGCAGCTAATAATAAACGTCAAATCTGAGAATTTACAGTATGTCCCCCCTCCCCAAAGATGGTTGTTTGTTACTTTTCAGATTGCTTTATTTGAATACTGAGAGGTCAAATTATCCAGCAATTTTATGTTTCATGAATATATTTTACCTAATTTCATGTCCTTTTAATCATCTCTCAACTGCTTCAGGTTCATCTTGCAGCTCCTCTGGGGTTCCAGGTTGGGAACCACTGCCCTATGACCTGCATCCCACCCTGACATAGACTGCATGCTTATTAACACCTGTTCTCCAGCTGTCCATGGTATAAAAAATACTTTTTTCATTTTCAAGTCCTCCTGCAGTACATCCTGTGATTGTTAGCAGAGCGTTTACGGTCTGAGCAAAGTCTGAAGCCTGAATATGAAGCAGGCGAAAGAGGAGGAGGGGGCGCTGCTGTTTGTATAAGCTGCTTATGGAGGTGATGTCAAATCTAATGGAACTCCCTCTCTCCTCTCTCCCTGTACTAAAGGGATACATGGAGAACAGACTGTGTATCTGTGTGTGTTGAAACATGTGCAAGTTTGCACATGTGTGTAAGAGAGGTTGTTTCATCTAAAAGTGACACAAGCAACAGAACATCCACAGTCTAAATGGCTTTTTTTTTTTTTTAAAGGTGCCAAGGTGCTACCATTTGGGGTATTTTCCTTTCAGAGATATGCTTTTTGAATGTTAGTGTACAAAAAATTTCTTCTTTTCTTTTCAATCTACTTGTAGGTATAGTGTATGTTGTTATTCTGGAGATTCTTGTGAGTAAGAACATGCATGCTGCAGTAATATGTTAGTGTCCATGTGTGTGTGAATGTGCGCATTCTGAGGCTTACTATTAGAAAAGTCTCTTATTCATAGCTACTCTTAAGTATCAGTCTTAAAGCATTGAAGTGCAAGTGCAGTCAAGATACAGGCAAGAAGTAGCACAGGGAACGCTAGAGGTAAACTAACTCAGCTATCATATCAGTTTAAACTAACCTATACTCTATCCCTGTTAGTAAGGCAGGTGTGTTTGTGTGTGTTTGTGTATTTTAAAATACATTTGCTCAAGCGTCTATCTCAGCTTAATCACTAAGGTTTAGCTATTTTGTTTCAGAATAGGACCCTCTGGTGCCTAGAAGAACTCTAATTCGTTGTTGTTTCTATTAAGAAGAAAACATGTGGGTAATGGAAATGAAAGAGCTGCTACGATGAATCAAATGTCCATGAGACGCTCCTTCCATGTTGATGCTTTTGTTTCTTTCGCATATTTCCCAGAAGAAGAAAAAGAAAAAAAGAAAAAAAAAACATTTTATAATTTAATTTTTGCTGTTGTTGCTGACATTTTGTTGTTTGTGTTTCCCTGTGGGCTATGCTACAGGATGGAGGGAATGGGGGAGTGGCATCGTCTGAGGCCAGGTGGTTCGAAGGGCTCGAAGGTGGAGTTGGTGATTGGGGTGAGGCGCAGTGGGGCGCCCGTCATCCCGGAGATATTATTGAGGCTGCGCGACTTCTCATAACCCGTGGCTACATGAAGATGACAAGCATAGGTCAAAGGGCAAAGGTTAGAATGGGGTTATGACGGGTTATACATAGTAGCAAATGAAACAATCAGAATGAATGTTTTCATGACATGGAATAAGGTCGTCATGTAAGGAATGTGTGTCACGTGATGGAATTCAAATTGTTATGACAGAAAGTAATGTTATGAGAAATTCATTTATGTTATGTTATGACAGCATTGCACATCAGAAATAGCAAATATAAACCATTTGTTACAGTTACAAGCATTTGTAAATGAAACAAAGTTGGAAAAAAAGAGAAATAAAACAAAACCAGCCCAAACCAAGTAAAATATTTTAGACCAAAAGAGGAAGTTAGAAAAAGACAGACAGACAGATGGACCGAGGGACAAACAGATGGACAGACGCACACAGACAGACAGAGACAGGACAAAACAGGTATATTGGTTACGAAAATCAGCTATCAGTTGCCACAATATCCCTCAGACACCTATGGGTGGCGCTCTGTAGCACCGACAGGAGAGGGAGGATGCACTAGTCCAGTGAACGTACACAAATCCCTTTGATCTGAATGCATCCCACAAGATTTTTGTACTTGTACATCCACTGGACTACCTGCTCTGAGATTCCCAAAAGCACATGGTGGTACACTTTGTTCAGGAACAAGAAACACAGCCGGACTTGGTGGTTTAATGATTTTTGGGAAACTCAGAGCATTTCAGGTGGGTAAATCATCTGGAGCTGAGCACAGTTAGAAATAAACACAATCCTCCAAGTTAACACTCCAATCTTAAAACCCTCCACTTTGGCTTTCACGTTGAAGACATTTTAATCTCAGAGACCAGGTGTTTTAGCCAGTCTACCAGTAGGAACAGCAGGCTGCTGTTAACAGGGAAACAGTCAGTTAGACAGAAAGACAGACAGACGGGCTGACTGAAGACAAACCCTTTCCAGGGTCAGGGTCAAGCATGTGTTACTCTTCATTTAGGGGGTAAAAAAGCCATGCTAAGCTCTGTGAGGCTGTATTTGGCTGCAGCGGTGTTTTGACCTAAAAGTTAACAGCATGCTAGCATGCTAATGTTTAGAAAGTATAATGTTTACTATGCTCACCATCTTAGTTTATTGTGTTATTGTAACATTTAGAATTTGCACCAAACAGAGCTGAGACTGATGGGAAGTTTTTGTTTTGTTTGCCATTGTAGATAATTGGTGGACTTTCTGGAGAAGACCTGGTCTGATTAGGAGAGATGGTATCCATTCCACTTTTCTCATATCTAGAAATCTGGCTGAGTTTATTAGTGACCCTATGTTATAACAACTCAGAGTTGAGACCAGGAGACAGAGTTGCAGTCCTATACACTTCTCTGCGCTTCCACAGTTACCCACCCTAAACTCCATAGAGAGGGTGTCTGCCCCCCGATCACTTACTATGATTAAATCAAAAGTAGGCAAAAGAGGAGCTATACATAAAAACCCTATAAAAATTAAGACCAACACTGCAATTGTACAACAAAATCTGAGAATTAAATGTGGACTCAGATCTCTGTCATCTAAAGCTGTACTAGTTAACGATCTAATATCAAACTATCATATTGATTTATTCTATCTTACTGAAACCTGGCTGTGTAATGATGAATAATGTTAGCCATAATGAATCCACTCCCCCCGGTCACATTAATAATAATATAATAATAATAATAATAACAATAATAATAATAACTTTATTTATATAGCACCTTTTAAAAACAGTTTACAAATTGCTGAGACAGAAAGCAAAAAACAGGAAACAATTAAAGATAAATAAAATAAAATGAATTAAAGCAGACAAAAATAAGATAAAGATAAAAGAGTAATAATACAAATAAAAATAATTAAAACTCATAAAAGATTATATAAAGACGACATCACATGAAAGCAAGTCTATAAAAATGGGTTTTAAGAAGTGATTTAAAAGGGGTTACTGATTCTGTGAGCCGTATCTCCTCAGGTAGGTCGTTCCAGACTCAAGGGGCACTGATGGCAAAAGCACTGTCACCTTTAGATTTAAGCCTCGACTTTGGAACGACCAGAAGGGCCCCACCTGAGGATCTAAGGCTGCGAACTGGCTCATACTCGGTCAGCATTTCTACTATAGAGGTGGTGGAGTTGCAGCCATCTTTGAATCAAGTCTATTAACCTAAATTAAATTAAAACTCGTTCGAAAGCCTTGCTCTTAGTATCTCAAGCCCAACTTGGAAAACACTACAGTCAGTCCTATTTCTTATAGTGTACCGCACTCCTGGACCCTATTCTGAATTTTTATCTGAATTCTCAGAGTTCTTATCAGGTTTAGCCCTTAAAACAGATAAAATAATTATTGTTGGTGATTTTAATATTCATGTGGACATTGATAATGACAGCTTCGTTCATCTCATAATTAGATTCGATTGGTTTCTGTCAGAGGGTACATGAACCCACTCACTGTTTTAACCACAACCTCG